>BJCM01175935.1:0-23572 GCA_018326385.1 Flaveria bidentis
GCAAGAATAAGATGAATATTCAATCAAGCAGTGACGGTTATAGAGAGAGAAAGTTTTCTGCAAAAGATAATCTTTTCATTCATTCATAAGCTTCAACCTATACAAATTAGGTCAACATTCCTTTTATAGAGGAATGTGATGTCAGTAGATGTCACCTGATAGTGACATCTAACAGATTATACAAACAACTGAAAATAACTGAAAACTACTGAAGATGTCCATAATAACTAAGGACATCTTACAATAAAAGCTTAAGTACCAGCTAATTCTGTAACTACTGAAACTACAACATCTGAAGTGTAAGAACTTCAGATGTTTTACATTATACTAAACTACTGATTACAATCTACTGAAAAAGTAAAGATAACTACTGAAAGTAAATCATCACAACTACTGAAAAGAACTTCTTCAGCTGTTATGACAACTTCTGAACTTGATCTTTAGACTATCTTCAGACTTCGTCTTCAGCTTTTGTCTTTAGACTATGTCTTCAGCTTTTGTCTTCAGCTTTTGTCTTTACACCAAAAACCTTTGTATATCATCCATGAAGCTACATCTAAGCTTTTTACGTGTTTTCTTACAAAAAATCGTGAGTTTTGGGCGAAACTTTGCCACTTTCAAATACCCAAGCCCTAGAATCTGGGTTTACATCAAAATGAGAGATTAAATATTGTTTCTTACTTGGATTCTTGGTGTTTTCTTGTTGTTGGATGCCCACAAACACCAACCTTCATTCCCGTGATCAATCGAGCCTTGAATCTTCAATTCCCTCTGCTTTCTCTCTCTACACTCTCTCTTAGAATTTTGGGTGTTGAGTTGCAAGTAAGAGTTTGCTCAAGCTGATCTGTTTATATATATCCAGCATTCTTGGGACCTTAAACTCACCAAACTCATAACCCGTGAGGTCTACTCGGTCCATACTCCATTACCCGCTTATTTTTTTTAAATAGTCCCGGCTAGACTTATATTATTAATTGGCTTGTTTCGACTTTATTCCAGGCATTATAAAGTATCAAATCTTCCAAAGCAAAAAGTGAAGTCTTCTAAAGCTTTAAGACAAAGTCTTTAGAAGCTTGAATATTGAGTCTTCCAAAGACAGAGAAGACATGCTTTTGCTGACATTACTATTGATAAAAGTTGAACAACTTTTCATTGCCAACTTTGAAGACTCATCAACTTATAGATATTGGTGATTATCTTCATATTTTTATCAACTATAGATTATGGTATTTGAGTCTATAACTTTCCACTCATATAGTTTTATCCTTTTTTAATTAAAAAGGTTGTGAGTTATGACATGTCATAGTTGTTAAAAGACAATTTACTTTTTTTCTTTTTACATTGATCTTGTTCCCTAGATTAGTATTTAACTAGCCTTCAAAGTATGGCCGGCTGTAGGATGTGGTATAAAGTGTCGTATGAACAATTGTAAAATACTTGAGAGCAATATACATATTCTTGAAAATCAATACTGGTCCTTCAATGGACATCATGGACTTATAAATTGTCACTGAAAAATATTAAACTTACTTCTTGAATCCATAGACTTGTTGAGGAATCAAAACTATGTACCAATAAACTAAAAATATGAACCGTTAAATTAAAATCTAAACTAACTATTTGGGACTGAACTTAGGATAATCTGTCTAATACAATATTTATTCAATTATTTTATATAATAAATTTTCTTTAAATTCTTGCGTCAATAATGGTAAAAAATTGAGGTTTGCGATGTAAAGGAACAAGATTAATAAACGAGACAACTTGTTGATTGAAAAATGGGATGTTTTGTACATGTAATAACTTGGCCATGTTAATCCAAGTGGTCTTGTGTCCTTTCAATGTCGTATGGTCCTTCAAATGTAGCAAACAGAACTAAAGATGAAGGCTGTTAAATTCAGGTACAATGTTTTGACTAAGTTCGTATGGTCATATCTCCTTCATACCATATCCACTTGGGGTGATTATTTTCTATACAATTTATTTTAGATTCTTATCTCTCAAACTATGCCTATTACATCAAAATAGTCTATGCAAGATCGATAAGTGATCAGCTCTACAAGCTGAAATATTTTTTGTGATCTATAATACTAAAAATGTGATTAAATAATTGATAAAATGAGAGAGTTGTATCCAACAATTAATTATAAGGATTTTAATAATATGAACTACTAATGCTTTTAACTTAATATATAATGTCAAATTGATATAAATTGAAGTATGTTAAGGATTTAATATATGATTATAACTAAAATCCTAAATATGGTGAAATTTGAAGTTTAACCTAACCTTGGGATTGTTATTTTAATTAATCATGTCTTAATATAGAAACCTTGATATGCATTAAGGGCCAGGCTAAAAGGATTACCCCCATATTGATCATCTCGACCATTAGTAATTCTTTTGTGATTTGTATATTGGTTATTTCCTTTGTTTGTTATGGACTTTAGACTGTACTATTTTGAGGTGAGTTTCACGGCCTCCTTTTAATGTGGTGTGTTTGGAGGAAATGCTTGCTCATTTCCTTGGTCTATGACGTGCTTGAAAGATTTATTTTGAAACATTATGCATGGTTTGGGTCATGGGTTGAGTCTAGATTTTCATTCATGAGTATGTACTTATACTTGGGTTGGACTGTCATGAAGAGGTATTGTTAGTAGTAGTGGATTGAAACCCCACCCCTATTTTTGATACGATAGCTAAGATAAAACATGGCCTGTGCATGCCCTTAGGGGAAATAATCTAGTAAATTGGAGATGGACTGATCTTAACTTATGTTGATGTGTATGGCTACTATGTTCTCTTACTCACATACATGTTTTGTACATGTTATACATGGAAGCATATTTTGAACTTATAACCATGTGAATTCACCAAGCTTAGGTGCTTGGACTATGAACTATAGACAAGGCTGCTCCCTTAGAAGCAATAAACATTTTATAGGATTTTTGGATTGTTTTGAATTTACTTGTTTGTTGGATTTCAACTATTGGATTTGTGTTTGTGATTGTTTTATGCTTGTTCTTGTTCGTTCCTTAATAGAACCTTGGACTATTTATGCCTTATGGTATGATGTTTTGGGATTGATTGTACTCGGCATGTGTTCCTATGTGTCTAGGATATCATGACCCATTTGTTGAAAATGCATTTAGTGATTATCTTAGGCCCCCAATATGTTATGATGATCCCTTCCATCGTATTCTCTTATTTATATTATAAGGGGGTGTGATAGTATGGGTTATGGGCATGCCTATCAATCTTTGGAGAAAACATATTTGTCCCCTTACTAGAAATACAATTTCCATGTCATAGTGCATGGCTTGAGAAATTTTAATGTGGGAATGAATGGAATAATGAAGATCAAGAATAGGTTGGACTGACCTTAGATTAGATTTTTTTTATTTGATTGTAATGGGTTAAATGTTTTTTAATTTTATAAGTATGATAAATAGTTATGTTTTTCTAGGTAGCTAACAATGAGCGAAACTATAGTTTAGTTTCGCTCATAGTCAGCTGCAAGTTTCACCCAGTGAAACTGTGTGTCTCAGTAGGGCGAAACTGTAGCTTGGCAGGACAGTTTCGCTGACAACGAGACTGTCAGCGAAAATATCAATACTATATATAGATTTGAGTTCTTTCATTGTAATCATCCTTGCAAAAACCTAATTCATCTAAATATCGTTGCAAGTGCCTTTTGTAAGTTAGAATTGATCTGAAATATCATTGAGCATTGTTATATTGTGAGTATTGGAGTTTGATTATCTTATTTTGAATACTTTTGTGCTCTTCTTCATCATCATGTGCTTATTGTTTGTGTTTATTGTTGATATTTAATGATTTAATCATTCAAGTACACTATTATTAGATCGTTTTTGACCAACAAAATAGTATCAGAGCAATTGTGCTATTCATTTTTTGGGGTTTTTGATAGTTTGAGTTCAATTTCACAATTTCATCAATTCCAGATCGAATTTTAGTGTATTTGATATGGGATTTGATTGAAATCTGTTAGTTCTTTATCAATTCCAGATCAAATTTTAGTGTATTTGATATGGGATTTGATTGAAATCTGTTAGTTCTTGGTTGGGAAGCATTGGTAATAATTAGATCTCAAGTTCATTGAGATTTGTGTGATTTTGGATTGATTTTGTGTTCAAAAAGTTTTTTAGATTCATTGGGCGAAACTGTTGTTCTTCCAGTGAAACTACTTCTTTCATCCAACGAAACTATGGGTGTTTTGCCTTCTGTGGTAGTTTTGATTAACTCAGCGAAAGTACCATCATTGAATGAAAGTTCAAAAGTGCTCGTATTCCATTTTCAAGCGAAATTGCTACCGAATTTATAGCTAAACGAAGGTTCAAGCTAGTTTCGTGCGAAACTGCTGGCGAAACTAGCATATTCTAATATTTGGTTAAAGAAACTGCTCCTGAAATTAACAGTGAAACTAGTGATCACACAGCGAAACTAGCTCACTCCAGCGAAATAGCCATTTCTTCTACGAAACTACCATGTCAAAGATGACTACCCTCACCCTTGCTGATTTAGAAAGTGTGGCACCTAACAAACCCCTGAGGTTCATCAACGGAGACAATTTTGAAGATTGGAAGAGATGTCATAATGTATTCATTTTTTACACTGATCATAACCAATAGGAATCAATCATCACTTGTCCAAACATACCAACTATTATTGTTGGTGATGTTGTTTCTCAAAACAAGGACCCAACCACCTTCAATGAAAAAGATTTAAAGTTGATTGATAGAGGCAAAAAAGATTTTGGAGCTTTAACTCTATGCCTTGCACCAGACATCTACAATCAATTTGCCAAACACAAGAATGTCAAGTCTCTCTATGATGCTCTTTGTGAGTTTTACGATGGAAATGATGGTTTATTGAAAGACAAGGGTTCCCAGGCTAAGAAGGAGTTTAACTCATTTGCGGGTTATAAGAATGAGAGTCTCACATATTTGACAAACCATTTTCTGACAATCTCCATCATATTAAAGAAATACGTTGAAAAACTCTCCAACAGTGAGCAAGTTAATAGGTTGTTGGATTCAGTCCCAACACAGTATAGTTTACAAGTGAGGATGTTAAAGCAAGAAAGAGGTTTTACTAACTACAAGCTTATGGAAATCATTAACAAGCTTAAATCATTTGAGTTAGACCTGAAGAGAAGCGAGTTTAATCAGACCATGATGCCACCATCAAGCTTTCTTTAGAATGTTGCATAGCTTACTTCTGCTACAAGCTCTCTAATGCAAGCATCAAGACAAGGAGGTGTGAATACATGTGATCAACTTGGTGGTGGTATTAGTTCTGGAAGGGATCAAACTAACTCAAAAGCCAGTGTTGTAACATCAATTCCATTTGAAACGATGGCACTGTTTGGTATGTTTGTGCAGAGTTATGAGGCATTAGTGGCTGGAGATTTGAAAAGGAAAGGAATAACCACAGAGAAACATGTATCAGTTGGGTCCGGAAGATTTGGAGGAGACTAATATATAGTGGCAAAAGGCGATGTTGACTGTCAAAGCTCGAAGGTTTATGGAGAGAACTAGAAGGAAGAATTTTGGAGGCCAAAACTCTAACTCCAAATTAGGCTTTGATAAATCCAAACTGAGGTGTTTTAATTGCAAGCAGTTAAGACATTTTAAAAGAGAATGTCCATTGCCAATTGTCATAGATCCAAGCAATTTTGGAGTCAGGAGATTAGCTCCTACTGGAGATAAGGAAGAAATGAACCACGAGAAAGAGACAACTTTAATCTCAAACTTTGACTAGAGTGTAGAAGCAAAAGAGACTATAGAAGAAATTAATCAAGCCTTTGTTGTTGAGATTGTTGAAGAAAAGGAGAAGAAGGATTTTGAGGAAGAGTTTGACCCGTTTAACAAATTTAGAAGTGAAGATGAAGTGTCTAAAGGTGTGAAAATGGATTGCGAGGAGAGTGTTGAGAAGATTTAAGATTGTGACTTGAATGTTGAGGTTTTGATAGAAGGTGAAGATGAGAAGGTGCTGTTAGCTCGAAGCCAGACTAAAGAGTAGAAAAAAGAGAAGAATGATGCTAAAACCACTATTGAGGAAAGCAAGAAGAGTACTCTGGTGTCTCAATGCGAAAAGGCTTTAGCAGTAGAGAAGGTGGTGATGGGACTTCCATATGAGGTAATACAAGATATGTGTTCTTCAGCTTGCAAAATAAGGGTATTTGGTATGTATAAAGCAAATCGTGTGTTACTCAACAACGAAAAGAATTTAAAACAAATTAATGAAGAGCTTAAAATAAACGAGTCAAAATATTTTGTTAAATTAAATGAAGCTTTAAAATAAAATAAAAGCTTTAAAAAGAATTATCTTGGAAAGAAATATTGAAATAAATACTTTGATTGAAATAGTTGCATTTGCTAAGATTGAAACAAGTAAACTTCAGTCAAATCTTGATAAATGGACAATTTCCAGGATGAAACATGACGATTTGCGCAAATCACAAAGGGGGGCTAGGATTAAAACAAGTATGGGTTATGAAACTATTGCGGTTTATCCTCCTCCTAGTACTTCTTATTACTCACCAATGCCAGTTCCACACCCTTCTAATGATATGATTCTAATAGATACTAATAGTCTGTTCGCAGGTTTAGAAGGTGTATGGTTATGAACTGACTAGCGGGCTTGGATGCAATAGTTTCAGTACACCTAAACCTTAACATTTTGTTTTAGATCATAACTCTAGTTTAAGTTTTGTTTTTGTTTCCAAAAAAACTGTCTCAGACATTGATTTGGCTTGTTCTAGTGATATTTCTACTTCTTTTTTAATTCATTTGAGTTGTAATGTTGATCCTTCTACTACTTATGTTAATGAGGTGATGAATGATTCTGTTGTTAAGAGTAAAGAAAAAATAAAAAAGTAACTGTTTTGAAAAATTCTTTTCTCACCCCATCCCATCATTTACCTTAATTAATATTTTACCATCAAGTGAAAGCATAATGTCATCTTCTTATACAAGTACAAGTGGTACAAGTACCACATGCATTTAAGATGAAAATACAGTAGCATCTGTAATTAATCATTCTTTTTTAATTAAAAACAAACCCATAGATATGTATGAGACATAATGGCGCTTCCGGTTCTGTCGGTGCTTGAAACAATTTTGTCTTCTCCATATTACTATATCTCTAGAGTCAATAATTTTATATGAGGAATTTTAAATATTTTCCAAATTTTTGGGGGTAATTCATGTTGATTTTAGATTGTCTGAATGAGATGAGAAAATATACATTGATAAAATCCCTGGCATGCGGCATAATAGACCTAGATTAAAATCACATCTGCACCAAGGCATAATAGACCTAGATTAAAATCAAATCTGCACCAAAACTATCCTGACCTTCATCATAGACATGTTTATAAGAATTCTTTTGGCAGTAGATTAAATCATCTGTTTAAAAATTTATTTTGCAAAAAACCATCTGCACCAAGGCATAAAGTTGTTCAAACATGTGTTCATATTTCAATTAGTTAATATGTTTATTCCATAATTACAAAGGTCATCCACTACAGTTGTAAGTAGTGTTTGACATGTTGATTGGACAAGGGGAGGTTTCTAATGGATGTCTTACACTAGAAAAAGTCAATTATGTGCCAGAGCTCGCTTTTTATCTGTTAAGTGTCTCTTAGATTTGTGATAAAGAAATTCCAGTCTCATTCAAGTCCAATGAATGTCTCTTTCTAAAATCCAGGATTGATATTCTAGAGGAGATGGTGCTCATGCAAGCTCCAAGAAAGAATGACATATACCTTTTTGACATGGGTTCTAAAAAGTCAACATCCACCATCACATGTCTTATATCTAAAGCTTTCACATCTGAGTCTTTCTTGTGGCATCACAGATTGGCCATGTTAATTTTAAAAATATAAACAAATTAGTTAAAAAAAATCTTGTTAGGGGATTACCTTTAAAAGATTTTTTAGTTGTTGAGAAATGCATGGCATGTGCTAAAGGAAAACAACATAAGAAACCTCATAAACCAAAACTTGAAAATAGCATTTCTAATCCCCTTGAATTGTTACATATTGATTTGTTTGGCTCAATTAGTGTTAAATATATTGCTAAGAAATATTTTTGCCTTGTTGTTACGGATGACTTTTCTAGGTATTCCTAGGTGAGATTTCTTGCCCATAAAGGAGAAGCTGTTAAAGAGCTGCAAAAGTTGATTCTTTTTATTGATTTGATAAGCAAAAGCAAGGTAATGGCTATTCGAAGTGACAATGGTACCAAGTTCAAAAATCAAATATTTGATTCCTTCTGTGCTAGTAAAGGTATCCTGAGACAGTTTAGTGCAGCGAGAACACCTCAATAGAATGGTGTTGCTGAATGAAAGAATCACACCCTTATTGAAGCCACTCGTACTATGCTGATTGAGTCTTCTTTTCCCATTATCTTCTGGGCAGAGGTGGTGAACTAGGCTTCCTATATTCTTATTATCTTCTGGTCAGAGGCGGTGAACTATCCTTCCTATATTCTTAATAGGGTGTTGATCGTCAATGACAAAATGAAGACTCCATACGAACTATTCCAAAAGAGTATCCTTTCATTGATTTCTTTCATCCATTCAGATGCTAGTGTACTTTACTAAATACTCAGGCACAAAATATGAAATCCGGTGCTATGTCTAACGAGTGCTACTTTGTGGGCTACTCCTCCTCTCAAAAAGCTTATTGGGTGTATAACAAGAGAACCCGTATTGTGCGGGAGTCTCTCTATGTTGATTGGCAGGAATCTAATTCCTCTAATGTCCAATGAGAACCCACACGGTTCTTTGACTCAAATACGATTTTCAACTCATTTAATCTTCCAATTTTTTATGATGATGTGTCCATCTCCAATGTCCTAACAAACATCATTACCTATCGTTCCTCCTGTTCATCAAGCGCCTCCCCCTTCATCACCTGACAATGCCTCATCAGTTGATATTACATCTCTGATCATCCTTTGACATTCTAACCCCACCCATTTCTACATCACTTCCCTCATCACCTACCTCTCCTCATCTTAACTTGTTGCATAAACATCACCAATTGAATCTGCCCAATCATCTTCCTCTCCATCATCTACTCACCAACAACCCATTAGCCCACCTTCCTCAAATACCTTACCCATTACCATTGATTTCAAGATCTTGAAAGACCACCCCCATGATAACATTATTGGATCCATCATCGATGGAATTCGGACATGGAGTCAATCTTGTTTGATTAATATATGCCTACTTTCTTGTTTTATATCCCAAATCATTGCAAAGAATATTCATGCAGCTCTTTAGGATCCTTGTTGGGTTTAATAAATCCAATTGGAGCTGCAACAGTTCAAAAAGCTCAAGATGTGGATGTTGGTTGATCTCCTACCAAACAAATGCCCAATATGCATGAAATGGGTATTCAACAACAAACTTGATGACCATGGTATGGTAGTAAGAAACAAATCAAGATTGGTGGTTCAAGGCTTTGCTCAAGAAGAAGGGATTGACTACACGAAAGTCTTTACTCCAATGGCCCGTCTTGAAGCAATACGGATTTTTCTAGCTCATGCCGCTAACAAGAAATTCAAAGTCTATCAGATGTATGTCAAATGTGCATTTCTCTATGGAGACATTGATGAATAGATATACGTGTGTCAACCACCAGGGTTTCAGGATCTAGACTTTCACAACAAAGTCTACAAGCTTGATAAATCTCTCTACGGTCTTCATCAAGCTCCTTGTATCAAGTATGAGACTCTAACACTGTCTCTTCTAAGTAATGTTATTTCTCATGGCACCATTGATATGACCCTCTTCAAGAAAGAAGTGGATGGTGAGATGCTTATCGTGCAAGTTTATGTGTATGACATTATTTTTGGCTCCACCAATCCAAAGCTGTGTCAGGAGTTTGAGCGGGTTATGCATAGTCGCTTTGAAATGAGCATGATGTGGAAGATGTGAATTTTCCTTGGGTTGCAAGTTGAACAAAAGGCAGACTAAATTCTCATTCATTAGGAGAAGTATATCAAAGAAATTCGGAAGAAATTCAAGATGGATAATACTTCTCCTGAACTGACTCCATTCATTGCTGAAACCTGCCTCACTCCAGACAAGAACAGGAAACCTATTGATCCTTATCTATACAAATCTATGATCGGTTCCGTAATGTATCTTATAGCAAGTCGTCCTGACATCACCTTTGCTATAGGATACTGTATTTGATACCAATTTTCCCCGAAGGAGTCTCATGAAAAGGCTATAAAACGAATCTTTTGTTATCTTAAAGGCTATTCTCGTTTAGGGCTTTGGTATCCTTATGGTGGAAATTTTGATTTACATGCTTATTCTGATAGTGATTCAAATGGTTGCACGTTAAACAAAAATCTGCCACCGGAGGCTGTTAATACCCATGAAATTGTGTTGTTTCATGGCAGAGCAAAAAACAAACTACTGTCTCTCTTTCCATAGCGGAGGCAAAGTATATTGTTGCTAAAAGTTGTTGCTCTCAAGTGTTGTTGATACATAAGATGATTGACTATGGAATCAACTTTCTCCATACACCTTTGTTCTATGACAACGAAACAGCTATTGGAATCATCAAGAATAAAATTCACCATTCCCGCACCGAGCATATCGAGACAAGGATTCATGCAATTCGTGATGCTTAGGAGAAAGGTTTTATTGATATTATTCCTATTGACACTAGAAATCAAGAAGCTGATCTTTTCACTAAAAGATTCGATAAACCTTGTTTTTATTAACTGATCTCCAACTAGGTTTAATATCATTTTAAAACTCACTTTCTACATTGTCTTATGTATATATTATATATATTCCTTTTATTGTTTTCTTTCAATTCATTTTTCTGTATGCCCCATAACCTTTCATCATTTTACATAAAAAATACAAAAATTATATATATAATAACAATTTTTTCTTCTTTTACTTAGAAATATCTTTAATCCTGCAGCTTTGTTGATATTTGGAGGGAGATTTTAAAAACATTTGCTTGTTGCATGAAAGATCTGATGGAGGTCATCAGTATTGTGTTGAGATATGCATGATAGGCTCAGCCAAAACGTGAAGTAGACAACGATGTTATGGCTAAACTATGTATAAGAAACTTATTGACTTGGATTATATCCTTGACATTCTTGGCCTTCACAAAGTTTCAAGTCTTCATCCAAAAAGGATTGAGAACGTGATATCTCTTCATTGATATGTTTTTACCAAATGTATCTTTGTTTTCCTTCCCTATACTATCTTAGAAGGTACTTGCTAGCTTCTCTTTGTATGAAAGAAGCTACTTGTTGTATTTTAATATGTGCTTATCTACTCTGCAATGTTTGAACATTGATCTGGAGTGATGACCTCCTATGTTATACGTAAGTATAGACCTAGAGCTCTCATCAGCATGATATGATGATCTTCTCTATTATACGTAATTATAGACCTGAAGCTCTTATCTTCTAGCCTTAATTGATCACCAGCTTTATTATACGTGAGTATAGACCTTGAGCTCTTATCATTTGACGTCTATAAGGACTATGCTTCTTTTGAAAAAGGATCTTTGTTGCTCTTAAAAGGAATAATCAAGAAGAGAGTGTCACTTGTTCAATATATCATGAGGATATGATAAGTTTCTTTACCAAATATTTATGGGGACCGAGTCATTTAAGTCTTCTGTAAACAAACCAAAACATGATAACAATAGTTGTGGTTCACTTGTTGAAAAGAAGAAGGCATGGACTAAAAGGACAAGTGTATGAGCAATCCTGTCGAACTATGATTCTCTGGAAAATCTCTTCAGCTTATCGTTCTTCTATATCATTTTATTTCCTTTTATTATGACAAAATTATGTGAAGTTTGGTGAGGTCTTGTGGGGAAATTTCTTTTATTTTTGTCTATTTTATTATTTTTTTCAAAAATAATCATATAGTAAAAGGATTTTTGAAAATTTTAAGTCTTTAAGTTTTAAGCGAAACTATACTTTCGCTGGTAGTTTCGCAGCGTGAAACTATAGATTCTCCAGCACTTTCGCTTATTTTCTGAGTCATTTCTGATCAAAGTCTGTATCGGGCGAAACTACAGTTTCACTGCTAGCAAAACTAAGTGCCATATATCACCCTTTGCAAAATTTAGGGCTCATTTTTGCATTATCATTTTTTTAGTGTCCGTGATCCATCTATGAACTTCTCGTGCCACATTAGATTTTAGTGTGTTTTGTCTGTGACTCATGATCATTTAATCATAAGATGTGAGTTTCAAACCCTCGGCTGTAGTTTAATCTAGTTTTAAACAACTTTTTAAGGACCAGTTGAACTATGTCTCTTCGGTACCTTCATAGTTCTTACTGCGAAAGTACTGATTCTCCAACGAAACTCAATAAAAGTTCAAACGTTTCAGTGAAATTGTGAAGTTATGCTATCCATGCGAACTAGACTTTTGCTGGTCAAAACTCAATTTCGCGTGGCTGAAATTATAGTTTCGGCTTGCCGAATCTACTTCTTTGGTCTGCCAAAACTGCATCATGTTCCTTGCCGAAACTATAATTTTGCTTGCCGAAACTAATGTTTCGGCCAACGAAACTATACTTTCGCCTAGCAAATTTAATTTTTTTACTTTATTTTATTCTTTTTAACTATTATTCTTTATTATTCATTTTAACTTATCTTTCTAATGGGTTTCATCTATTTTTCAGATAAAATGGCTATCTGAAGTTCGATGAATGGAACAACATAACGACTATTCTAGATGATACCAACCCTAAAGATGCAAGATTTCGAGATTGTATTCGTTGGCTCCAAAGTTCACCCATTGCTTACGCAATTTCTTACACTCCTACCATTTATGACCATCATATTAGAGATTTCTGGAGGACTGCTAAGTACGATACTAGAGCCAATCCTCAAAGGATAGTTGCTAGAGTGCTGGAAAACAACATTACGATCAATGTGGAGATTATACCCCGGGTGCTCAGACTCCATGAAGACAGTGGAATGGAGGTTACGGTCACTAATCAAGAGGTCTTTGAGGCTTTTAGGAGCATAGGATATGAGGAGCCTCCTTTCGAGACAAGGAAAGAGATAAAGAAGTCTTTATTGTCCAAGGAATGGAGATACATTGCCCACATTTTCATTATATGCTTAGATCATTGAAAGGGTGGATCAGATGGGTTGAATCTGGATTGGGCTAAAGCCATGATCATATTCTGTAGAGGAAAGAAGGCTAATATAGCCAAACACAATTTTGATAGCACGACCGAGAATGTTATGGCCCTGAAGAAGGACAAATGAATGCTATATCCAAGATTTCTGCAGATGTTGATTGACGATTTGATTCCAAATGTGCCGAGACATGGAGAAATAAAAATATTGGTTCAGATGAACATTTGGATATTCGCTGACTGCTTTGCCATAAGGCACGACTTTAGTGGCAAGATCACACACTTGTGGGAGAGTATGTATCTAGCTGAAAGATGGAACTATATAAGGAGGGTGATTGAGTATGAGGATAAGCGGGTTGAGTAGGCGATAAAGAAACAAACTGTGTCTATGAAAAAAAGGAAGTGATACTCTAAAAAAAGACTATGACTTTGAAGAAGATATACATGAGGCTAAGCAGGTGGTGAGGGTTGAGAAAGTGAAATGGTCCAAGAAAAGGCCTGATCAGGGGGAGACTAAGAGGAGAACGAACCATAAGATTCAAGTGTTTACTGAGCCCAAGAGAAGGGATGAGGGGGAAGGAGTAGATGAGGATGTTATAAGAAACCTCAATTCTTCTTTAGCCAATGAGTAAATCATGAAGAAAACAAAGTTTACAAATAAAAAATTAAGGGAGAAAAGAAAGGATGAGATGCTAGATGGGATGACATAAATGTTGGTGGATCAGTAGAATCTGATTAAAAGACTATTGATAGAGGTGAACAAGCTGAAGGCTTCAGCCGGCCTACCCAATCAGCTAACTCAATCTAAGTTAGATGATATGGCTGATATTTTAGTACCCATTTTTGAATGTGGGTACATCTTCTAGGGAAGTAGAGGGCACTAGTAGTGCATGCACTGAGACAACTAGAGGATTAGGTGTGAGGGAAGAGGAGGAAACAGAGACTGATGCTAGGGAGAAAGAGAATGTGGA
Source organism: Flaveria bidentis (assembly GCA_018326385.1). Lineage (NCBI taxonomy): Eukaryota > Viridiplantae > Streptophyta > Magnoliopsida > Asterales > Asteraceae > Flaveria > Flaveria bidentis. The sequence continues at coordinate 14,153 of BJCM01175935.1, forward strand.
GAATGATGATGATTGAAGTTGGTTTTGTTGACATTACGATAAAAAGAGACATTGATTTTGGAGGAGAGGAGATGTTTGCTGAGAAAACTAATGAAGGTGCAAAGAAAACAACTGATATGAATTTGGTTGATGAAGAGGAGGAGGATGAAGAACTGGTTGACTATGACTAAGAACCTGAATATTATGAGGTGGACGAACGACCATTGACGTATCATGGCAAGAAGGGTTCGAATGAAGGTGATCTATTTGAGATGGCTAGGAGGACTGGTTTGTTAGGGAGAAGAAGGCTGAGGAGATAACTCCCTTATTTCAAAATATTTAGGGGGCATGCATGAAGGAGGCAAACAAGAAAATCATAGCTAGAAATACAACCCTGGCCTCAAAATGTTGATGATCAAGAGGTTAGGGGGAGGCATTACTTACTTGCATAAAAGGAAGGCATTTAAGATGTTGCCTAAATGGGATAAAAGGAGATTGGTTGTGATTCCAATGATTGATTCTAATTTGACTGAGTGGGCCATGATGTTGGAGGAAAAAATAAAGAAGGGGCTGAATGATAACTTCGAGGCCTTTTGGTATATGATGCCATAAAGAAGTAGATCGAAGAAAGATAAAGATTCGAAAACCGAAAAAGGTCATATAGTGCTGAGGGTGAAACCCCCTAAGACTGTGAGCACGGTGAGACTACCTGATCCCTTTCCCCAACAACTTCAGAATTTTGAAAAATGGTTTTATGATAATAATACTAGGGAGTTGGTGATTAGGTTGAAGGATGGAATTGAATGAAAACTTTTTGATCTGATAGAGATATTTGTCTTTTGTGATAAGGATCTGATTATGTTGTGTGAGAATCATATTAAAGTAAGGGCAGGAGCTGAAACACGCAATATGGCAAGAATGTTTATGACTGTTGCCAACAAAGTGAGAGTGTTAGGGCTGAAGTGAGGGAACTGGCCCAGAAGGTTTCAAAGGAAGATGAGATGAGAATGGATATGCAGGACATAACGAGACAATTCGAGCAGGCAAGTGCATGTGCCGAAGAAGCTACAACAGCAAGAGCTAACTAGAGAGGATCATTGGCTAAAGCTTTCGAGGATGATGCCGTATGAGCTAATGAAGAAAGATCTTAGGAGGTGGAAGTTACTGGAGTTCAAAAGACAAATGAAGACTAATCATAATAGTGAGATCCAATCTATGGGTAGTATTGTAGATCAAGAATAGGTTGGACTCACATTAGATTAAATTTTTGTTTATATTTGATTTTAATAGGTTAAATGTTAGGTTACTTTTGAAAGTTTGAAAATCTGTTATGTTTTGCTGCCCAACAAAACTATGAGCGAAACTATAGTTTCACTCATAGTTTGCTGTCAGTTTCACCTGGAAAAACTGTGTCTCAATCTAGCGAAACTGCTGCTTGGAAGGATAATTTCGCTGACACCGAAACTGTTAGCAAACTCTCAAAACTATATATAGATTTGAGTTCTTTCATTGTAATCATACTTGCAAAAACCTAGTTTGTCTGAATATTGTTGCAAAAGCCTTTTGTAAGTTGGAATTGATCTGAAATATCATTGAGCTTTGGTATATTATGAGTATTAGAGTTTGATTGTCTTATTTTGAATACTTTTGGGTTCTTCTTTATCATCATTTGCTTATTGTTTGTGTTTATTGTTGATATGAACAACTCAATCATTCAAGTGTACTATTATTTGATCATTTTGGAGCAACAAACAAGTACTATATTTGCATCCCTGATGGTTTCCTAGATTGAAGAAGTTCATTCAGGATATCCAATGTTATTTTCTGTGAGATGTAGAAGAATGTAGTTGCGAAGGGAGCAAAGAAGTTTTTGATGTGTCATCAGTTTTTTAAGATGACTTCCCATACGTTTCATCATGTGTGTGGTAGCCAAGAGACTTTACCATTAAACATTATAATTGTAGTTGAAGCTTATTCTAGAAAGAATTAACTTAGCTTGGAAGATTCACTTGTGTAGTTGAATCTTAGCAACCATAACAACAACCAAAGCAACCACCACAATAAAAAAAAAATTAACAATAACAAACTAAAGCTTAACAACAACCACAAGTTTCTGTACCTATTGGTCAATCATCTGCACAAACACCCATTAACACTTTAGGAAGTTCATTTAACAAAAAGGAAAAGGTATTTGAAAAAGGTGTAGAGGGGGTTGTAGAATCTACTTTAGATTCAAAGACTAATAGGGATAATAATTAAGATGGTTACATTCAAATTGCTAGAAAGACATGTGGATCCTCCTCTAGCTGGTTCTCATAAAACAAATGCAAAGCCATTAAACATTATATTCTTATGGATTACCCAAAAACTAAGAGATTAAAACAAATGGAAAGAAAAAAATTGTTAGTGGAAATGGAAAAGGCAAAGGTCGACAGGTGCCTGATTAGGAAGCCCTGACTCCAACAGTTTTTGAAACTCTGATTCAAGAGGATCTTGTGATAGAAGTACTAATTGCCAGTTCAACCCAAGCTATTGATATTCCAATTTTTGTTTTTGTTACAAGAATGTTATTTATACCTGTTTTGGCACTAGGATTTTATACACGTCCTAGAGATATAGGAGATACTCCAAGTTTTAATCATGATGATTTCCTAAATACTCGGCTTAAACACTCTAGCTATGAGAGTACATCATTAGAGATTCCTCTAGATATTAAAGCACTACAAAGTAGAATTAGAGAGATTGAGAAAAAATTATTTAAAGAAGGCCAACAAAATTAAGATATTACATCTTAATAGCCAACCAAAAGAAGTGATAACAAAACCTTAGAAGTACAAGTGTTGTATATGTTTAACTATGCTCAAAGATATATAAAAGCTTTAATATTTAGATTAGTTGAACAAGAAAATGTTCTTGAATAGACTTTTTTTATTAAAATGAAGGAGAAAAAGCCAAAGACAAAGACAAAGACAAAGAAAGAGACATAAACATAGATAGAGATTGGAACAATGGTTTAAAGGGTTGAGTCGGTAGTTGGTTAACGAGTTGTTTCCAAAATATTTGAAATTGGAGAAGCAAGTTTGTCAATTAGAAAAAGCATGCATTGAAAAAGTTGATTATCTTGATAGAGTTAATTATGGTGATCATGATGAAAACAATGTTGATGATATTGGTAGTGGTGATAAATCAACAAAGAAAGACGATGATGATTATAAGTGTGATGATATTGATTTCTTATAGCATTTGATTTGCCAAGCCTAGGGAGATTGTAGAGGTCGAGATTTTAGGCTCGAGAAATAAAAAAAATCATCCATGCAACTTTTTCATGGTGCAAAAAGAATTGGAGCTGGCAAAAAAACATTTGATGTTAGAAAATTTTGGTTTAGTCGAGAACTTAATGTATTGTATAAATAGTTCATTTTGATTTTTACTTTTATGATTTGTTGCCAGACTGTTTAGAGGAATTGGTCACTTACAACACAAGCATACAATAAGGAGAGATTGTTATAGAATAGTTAACAAATTAAATAGGGAACTGATAACACACCGGATTGATACTTAGAACACAATCAAAATACGAGACATAACCAAGAACAAAACAACACAAGTATATGGTTTTCAAAAATGCTATATTTGGCTCTCAAGACCTTTTACAAGTGTAAAAATCATAAATAATGTTACAAGGACCTGAGATACTTTATACTACATCCTATAGCCAGCCATACTTAAAAGGTCAACTGGATACATTTGAACTAGACAACAAAATCAAATATAGAGTCAAAAGGCAGATTGCCTTTTTACTAGTGACTATGACATGCCACAACTTAAATCCTAGTATATTACAAAATGTATAAAAGTACATAAAGTAGAAAGTAACATTCTCAAGACCTTAATGTGCAGTTACCAAAATTAGGACCTTTTCACCAACTCATGTAAGTTGGTGACTGAACAGAGTTGCAGTGGAAAGTGGTTTAGCTTTATGGTAAAGTAGATTAGAGAAAGCATGTATTCAAAAGTCTTCAGAAGAAATTTGTCTTCACTTCATGCCTTTAGAAGACTTTGTCTTTGAAACTTCGAAAGACTTTGTCTTTGAAGCTTTGAAAGACTTCACTTTTGGCTTTGGAAGATATTGGTATTGGCTTCGGAAGATTGTACACTCAGAATATTTCTAGTGCATGGTGTAAAATCTTCCGAAGCATCTCTACTTCTGTACTTCAATGCATGCATGTAGGAAAGAATTTGAATGTTTTAGGTGCATAAACCTTTTATATAACCTTACACACTCCCTCTAGGCTGATGCTACCAAAACATTTGAAGATCATAGATGTTGACAGTCCTTATAATAATAATGACCATACCTTTCTTCATCAAATGGTCAGGATCACTCAGACTCTCAGAGTATGTTCTCATCTAAAAAAGATCATGCCAAGGTAGATTAAACATGTCCTGCCATGTGTAGACATCTTCAGTACCTTGATCTCTGATTACATGTCGTCTTTCTAGATTTATGGAGTAAGTCTAGGATAAAATGGGTCTTCCTAATGCAAGAGGAGCTACTTGAATTTGAGTTGTTTAAGCTTCCATTTATTGCGCTCCCTCAGGATGTTCGGACTCATCCTAAGGTCTGGAGGTGGATGACCCTATCTTCTTCTTCTTTTTCTTCTTTGACTTAGGTCTAGAAGCCATCCTTTTTCTCCTCTTTGAGAACATTAACTCAGAAGACTAGCCTGCAACACCTTATCATTATGTCTTGTCTTTCTTAGTTAGGTCTATCTCCCTCACAGGTTCAAAAGGAGGGGGTGTATGACCCTACCATGGATCAAAAGATAAAGTTTATTAAGACTCAGCAGGAGGTCCAGGTTGCATTGTCTCAAAAGGTTCAACCTTAACCTTCACTTCTTGAGGGGCTTGACTTGGTGGCTAGTGTAAACTAGTGAGCTCTCCTCTTTTAATCTTCTCCTTGATCACCCTTATGTGCTCATCCATGGTTGGGGGTTGCATGAATGAAGACCCAATCAAACTATCTCGCCTTAACTTCCTCTTCCTTTCTCTCCTCTCCTCTCTCAGGACTCATTTTTCTTTTCCCTTTGTCACTCACAGACCTCTTTATTACTTGGAGTAGCATCCATGCTCTTGCTAGAGAGAGGTCGTAATACACCTTCACCAGCAGGTATTTCACCGAGTGAATGAATTGCTTAAGTTGTTATAGGTATGACAGGACTCTCAAGCTCTATCATTTGCCCTTTAGTCAAGGTTTTCCCTTTGAAGCTAATCTAAGGGTCTGCCTTAGCATTTAGTTGATTAGTGATATTGCCTGATTGCCTCTATTTTTCTACTTAAGCTAAACTCCTTAGTAATCATGTTTGAATCCATTGAGCCAGCCTACCAAATTGCCTAGATTGGCTTGGATTGACAAGTTGGATGTTGATCAGGTCAAGACCTTCATAGAAGTTCAAGTTATGAAAGTTGAAGACTTCTTGCTCCCTTGAACTCTTTGAAGAACGAGGCTCTTCTGCCAGTATCATACCTCCACCCAATTATGTAGTTTGAAGTTCCTTGGGGTGGGAATGACATATCCCTTGGAATCCTTCCTTAAAGATACTTTGAATGAGAGAGTCTACTGAGTCCACATCAATATGAACTTGAGAAAGTTTCTAAGTATGAACAACTACAAGTGAGGATGGTGAGTCCTCAATATCCATACTTTATGAAGAACTTCCAGGTATCGTGATTGTTATGTCTTTCTCCCCCTTTTTGGTAACATCACCCACTTGCATAGGTGAGCTATAAATTAGGTCAATTATATCAACTGGTTCTTGTGTTCCTGGATGAGCTCTCCTTAAAGGTCTCCTAATTAGTTTTTCCTTAAGATAAGATTCCAAGGTGATCTTGACATTGTTTTGTAAAGTAGTCACCTGAGATTCCAAGTAACTAACCTTAGAGACTAGGTAGGTGCATGTGTGTTATAGTTTTTGCACCTTTAGTCTCAAGTTTCCTTCATCATCATCAGAAGAATCATTAGGGGATGAGAGAATTGGACCAAAGTCTTCACTCTCACCACCAAAATCAGGTTCTTGGCTAGTAGTTTTCCTTTGCTCATTGATAGCTTCGAAATAAGTGTCAATGGGTTCAGTTGCCATGGTCAAAGGTCTGAATGATGTAATCACTTGCAGAAGTGAGAGCATCTTCCATATGGACCTCGTGAACAAGTTAAGGGATATCTACCTCAGTACTAGGGGGATGATGTGGGTTTGACAAGGGAGAGGCAGGAGCAGTCATCTCTATTTGAGTTAGGGAAGAGTAAAGAGAGTCATGGTACTCATTGAATCATGTGTCTTCATCATCATATAATTTAAGGTTAGGTATAGGTTGGTTGAGAGCTAGATGCTGGGGATGTAACTTTTCCTTGAAGGTTCTTCAGTTGAGTGTTCAGACTCAGAGTGAAGGCTTAAGACTGATGGGCTAATGAGCTTATAAGGCTGAGAATGAGGAATGTCAGCATCGATTCTTGATGAGATGGGAGTGGTTTGCTCCTCAGGACAAGTGGGAGCTTCAGTGTCCACTTCATCATGTAGGGGTGATCATATGGGGGCCTGCACAAGATGAGTGGCCAATGTAATGATTTGTTTATATTTTCTTTTGTAGGTGAGGAGTGATTTAGGTTGTGTATGTGACTAAGAGATAGAAGGTGTGGGTTCAACACTAGCTTGTGTTTCTAGGTTATCACCTAGAGCAATGAGCTCTAACATTTTTGGGACAAGGGCTGTTTCTACCCCCGAGAAGGAAATAGTTGGCTTCTTCATAATTTTTAAGATGTCAGGATTCATCTACCCCAATTTAAGAATATTATCTATTTCCCTCAACTGCGAGCCCAGTTCACAGTAAGAATGTATTGAACATATCTAGGAAACATGTAATACTCTAAGGAGTGCAAGTTTGCAAGAAAATTTGTATAGACAAATTGAGAGTACCTAAACTTGACCTCTTGAACCATTCCATGAACTTTGAAGGAGAGATCTTAAGAAAATATTGTCCCACTCTCCATGTTTGTTGGAAAAGGTATGGATAACCACACGAAGCAAGTACTTCTACTAGGATGAGACCTTCCATTTCCTGAAGTTCTTTACAGAGAAATCTCCTTCATTGCCTATTTGCTGAAAGGAGTGGTTGACAGCTTCCTTTGGGAAGAACAATTCACCTTCCTCATCATCCAGCAGAAGATGATTGTTGATGATCACTAGAGTGATGAAGATTGTTCTCCCCTACACCATAGCAGACAATGCCTTCTCCTTGTCCATGATGATCTCTTGACAGGTCTTCTAGAACTCAAGCACATTATCCTCATAGAGAGTAGAATCAATGGTTAGGGAGGTGAAGTAGTTTGACAAATTTAGAAAATAGCAAATCTCTAAGAAACTAAAATCTTTCTCAGTGTTCAATAGAGCAACCTGATTATGTTGTCTGTGAAGTTGCATGGAGAAATCAGGGTCGTTTATGTTATTTAGGTTGGCCATTTGAGAAAGCTTAATGATGAAGAAGGTGAAGAACAAGGGCGGTTTCTAGGTGAAATTAGGTTTTTGGAATAGTATAGATGAGGAAGAGAGTGAAAGAGGGGGAACCGTTGGGTATATATAAAATGGATCTCAGAAAAAGTTAATGAAAGAGAATAAACTTTGAAATTCGAATATTGGTCCCACCTCTGAGAAAGTAATTTGCTTTTACCAAAAAAATTTAGTTTTCTTGAAAGTATAAAATCTGCCAAAGGTAATTATACTTCGGATATTTTGATAAAAAGCTTTCGAGGGCAAAATAGCTTCGGAAGATATTACAAAGAGTTTAGAATATTTTTCTTCGGAAGAGATTAAGACTTGGAAGTTTTAATAAAGCTTACGAGAGTTAATTGCTCTCGGAAGAAAATTGTTCTTGAAATCATAGAAATACTTTGGAATAAAGTTAAACTTCAAAAGATACTTTGGAAATTTCTTTCGAATGTATTATTAGTGTTGATTAGGTATTATTATGATTAAATTTGATTAATTTCATGAGATATCAAGTATATTTTTCCATTAAGTTTTGGTTCAAAACACACCTAAAACGAATCAATAATCACCAATTTATCTTAACAAACTACTAGGCACCAAAAATCGAACACAATGAATGTGTATATCAAGAAATACAATGCATCAGCACTTAGAATTTTTTTAGAGAGAAAATCAACAGTTTAGCGATGTGAATAGTTAACTGTTTGTAGAACTTTTGCTTTTATAGCATACAAACTTCTCATGCGAGAAGTCAGATCTCGCATGCAACTGACTTTTCGCACAACATGAACTTCTCGCATGCGAGAAGTTCATATTCTTAAAATTATTTCAACCTCTTTTTAAAAAAATAATTATATTTGTTTATCCTTTGATTTATCATGTTAATTTACATGTTTACCCAAATTTTGATTGTTAACTAGAGACTCATGATTTAAAATTTTATGAAAAAAATTTAGTAAATCAAAAACAAAATGAAACATAGTAAAACACATAAAATCCTAGACTTGTAACTTAATAATTTTTGTGAATTTTCAAGTATAGGATCATTTGAAATCGATTATTCACATCTTCAAGCATAATTTAAAATAAGACTAGTTACATACATTTTTATATGATTTATCCAATTTAAACTCATAATTCAATATTCACTATGACTCATATGTAATGATTAATATCATGTTACTTATTTATTTATATGAAGTCAATGGTCCCACACAAAATATTAACAAGTTTTAGGACTTATAAACAGCTAGTCGAACTTCTATTTTACCCACGGAGGACGTTTAGGACTGATGTAACACCCGATTATTTTAAAGTCAAAGAAAAAAAGAAGATTAAGCGAAGAAAAGAAGGAAAAGAAATAAAACCCAAGTCTAGGGGTAAAAAGTGTCCAAAAGAACAAAATGTTTGAAAAGTGGGTGTAAAAGGTGGTATGGCCGCCCAAATGTCCCATACACCACTGATTTTCGGATTTTAGAGAGAGAAAGAGTAGAGCTCGGGTTTGAAGAAGAACAAGAAGAAAGAATTCAAATTCAAGGTAGGAATTCATGCTTTTATGGTGTTCTTGACTGGTATTATCCTCGGGTTTATGCTTATATGTGTTTGTATGTGTTCGGGTATGTTTTTAGTGGGTCTCTAATGATTGAATTCAATTTGCAAACGAGTTTGGAGGAAGCCATACTCAAAAGCTGCAAAGGTGAGTTCTAGGACCCCTCTTTTACTGGTTTTTAAATGATTTTGGGGCTGGAATTGCATGAATGTATGTTTTTATTTAACTGGGTTTCGGACCCGTATGCTTGAATGTGTGTATGATGATGTTATGATGTGATGTGTGACTATGTTCATGCTTGATGATGTATGATTGTGTTTCTAAGTCTTAGAGGGTAAGATTTAAGCTTAG
>BJCM01175936.1:0-16460 GCA_018326385.1 Flaveria bidentis
CTAAGGGATTGCTGAGGGGGGGTGAGCAACCTTGTTGTTGCAATATACCCGATTATTTTGTAATCCTAAGTGATTGCTGAGGGGAGGTGAGCGGCTCTGTTGCCGCAATACACTCGATAAAGAAAATGATAAAGATAAAGAATGAAAGAAAGATAAGCAAATTCTATACCTTGATGTATGTATGATGTATGCTCATATAGTGAGGTATAAAGTAAAGGGTTTTTATGAAAAATAAAAAGTATGATCTTATATATATCAATTACTCGAGGTATGTAATGTTTCTAAAACTAGAGCTCACTCAGCAATGCTGACCTTTCATGCATTTTCAGTTGGCAGGTAGTTTGTTGCTGGGGATGGCGCGCAGGGAGAACTACTCGGCAGGGCAAGGCTGACATCCAGTTTTAATAAGTACTCTAATGTTTGTAATGCAGTACATAAATCTTTGTAAACTGTCTCAGTCCAATCTGAAACGTCTAAGAACAATGTTTTAATGACATGCATGGTTTTTGTTAAAGTTAAATTCCGCTGCTTAAATTTGTACTTTGCATGTTTTATGAAACTTTCAATGTAAATGACCAACTGTAAAGTCCTGGAAATCGGGGCGTTACATATTTTCAATAATCTTATGTCAAATAGGTCACAAAAGATTCACCTATATTACTAGGATTTTGATCTAAGCAGTAAAATAAGCCTAACATGATCCTAGTCGCTATAGAGCAGGATAGACAAGAAATCGCGTCAGCTCATCTTTATAAACATTAACATAATTACATTAATCAATATCTTTATAAACTACTTAAACTTTCAAACTAAACATCATGAAAATTGATTGAAAAACTAAGGGGTTGTTTGGCAAACTCTTAATCAGTCTTTTAATGGTTCAGATGTCTGAATGGTTCAGCATGGTTAAGCGTTATACTAGTGTTGAATGGTTAAGAGGTCTAATGCTGAATGGTTAAGAGGTCTAATGATGAATGGTTAAGACATCTTATCTGAATTAATCAAATATTTGTATTTGAATAGTTAAATGATATATTAGCTCTTAACGGTTCAGACATTTTAATGATTCAACACTTAATAATTCAATTGATTTAACATTTAATTATTTAAAAGTTGCCAAACAGCCCTAAAACGAAGTGTTGAAATTGGAGTTTTAGAAAAACACTACGTAAAAGCTATATGTAATGACGTCCACATCTAAAAATTCATAATTTAAAAAATAAAAATTAAATTAATATAATATTGTCATACTATAATTAAAGAAAAAAAATCAATCTTATAAATTTAAAAAAATACGATTGTGATATAATAAAGTTATGAATGCTTAAAAATAGAAAGTATATATATATTATATATAATATATATATATGTGTATATATATATATGTATATATATGTATATAGGTATGGGTTCCGTTAAAAAGACCATATATCTTAAAATGTATAGGAAGAGTTTTAGTGATGACACGTGTCATTAAGGTAGTTTTTGTTTAAAGGGCAAATGTATTTTAACAATATACAATGTTAATCTAACGATTGAAAGTGCTTCCTAGTCTTTTTAAACACATCATTCTTTTTAGAATAACTCCCCCTTATGTATATATATGTGTATATATATATATGTGTGTGTGTATTTTGTGTATATGTTTGTTTTTTTTTTATAGAAAAAATACTTATAACAAACTGTTTTGTATTTTGTGAGTATTTCCATTTAGTATTCTTGCATAAATTGACAGAAGAAACAAAGTCGGTGGGCCGGTGGCATAGCCAATAGAGCATGGAGGTGGCCGACCGTCGCCCTCACATTACAAGCACCCCACTATTACATTTGTATAATAAGTCCCTTTTAGATAATCTATCTTAAAAAATCGAAAATATCGGAGGTAGTTACATTTATTTAAAGCATTATTTTTGGATAGGAAGAAATAGTTTTGAAGAAATAGTTTTGAAGAAATAGTTTTGAAGAAATAGTTTTGAAGAAATAGTTTTGAAGAAATAGTTTTGAAGAAATAGTTTTAATATATTGTGTATTACACAAGTTCAATAAACAAAATATTAATATAATAAAATTTATTAATTATAAAATAATATTTTAATATATAATAAAATAGTAATATCTTTAAAATTTTGTTTTTAAACTTTTTTTCAAAAAATTAAAAATTTTGTTCGAAAACAAACCGTATAAAAATGTCATTTTTAAAATTTTCCTATTATTACTCTCAAATTTGATTTTTTTTGTTTTTTAAAAAATGACTTTTTAAAAATACCAAATTTAAAATTTTCGTATTTTTAAAAAAAGTTTTATGCTTTAGAAAAAATTCTTATTTTATAAAAAATTATTTATTTAGAAAAATAATCAATAAAAAAAATTATTTTTTAATTTATAAAATCTAAAAAGGTGTTATAAAATATTATTAGTAAGTCGTTCAAAAATATTAACATAATTATTTAATAGTGTGTCATCACAAAATACTTTTTTATTAGAGTAGATGAAGGTTAGTAACCAAAATAAATAGATAATAATGGGTTTGTATGATATACATATACATATACATATATATATATATATATATATATATATATATATATATATATATTGTAGATTTGTTGGACCTTTTAAGACGGTTTTTAGCTTGCGGATTAATAGTAAGAAATTATGTTTAAGTAATTAAGCCCGGCACGTTTTATAGATTAATTCGTATTACAGACGGAATTGAATAAATTTTGAGAGAGAATATAATACTTATTTAATTTATTTCTGAATATTCAAAACATGTCTCATAATTCTAACATTACACAAAAAAACCAACTAAAAAAGCTTCAAACATGCTCGCAGCTTAAATTCAATCTAAGGACTCCGTAAGCTTGATTGCAAGGTACAAAATCATAAGATAATAATAATGTTTCAATATTGTTTTATAAAAGTTGTTCACACTTTTTATAACATCAAAAACCACACAAAGTTTTAATATTGTGAACTAGTTTATAAACGTAAGGAACTAAACATTGGTTGGTATATTCAACATTGGCGGCAGGGCCAAGTAGGCTGACCCTAATGGGGTCGGGGTGGGTGACTGTTCAGGGTCCGATCTTCTTAAAGACCCGGAAGTTTAAAATTATATATATATATATACATATACACACACACACACACATACATACTATGTTAGTCCCCGTGCATTACAAGTAATGAATAAATAAAATATTAAATAATTAGTAATCAAAGGTTATGCATTATAAAATAATACTTGAAGATAAAATATGATTATAATACATATAAATAGGTACTTTAAGTAAATAAGCAATAATGTATATTTTGTAAACTTTGTTTTATAAAAAATTGTGATTTTAAATATTTTATTTTAAGAAAAATTAATTTTAAAGAAAAAGTTTGGTGTATTATGTATTTTTTAAAAAATTTACTTTTAAAAAACGTGTTTTAATAAAAAATAGATTTTTTTATTTATTAAATTATATATATATTTAATTTGAAAATGGTAAGAGTAAAATTATTAGTATTCATTATTATTATTATTATTATTATAGAGAAATGAGAAAATTAGTATGGTAGGCTTAAAATTGTTTCATATTTATTTTAGTTTTTTTATAGATAGATATATAGGTTAAACTCATTAATTAAACGAATTGTTGTTAATAAAAACACGAAGAGTTAGATTATAATATTTTAATATTAAATATAATTAAAAATTATATATACGTAATAGTTCAAGAAATAAAACAATTATACTATTTATAACTCTCTTATCTGAATACTTTCATTTTTAGACATTCATTTAAAGATTTTTTTTATTAAAAATTTAATTTTTTTTATCAAAATCTTGTTTTTTAAACTATGATTTGTAATTATTTTAGTTGTTTTAATAGTACTTTTAATTTAAATTTCACCTTTATAATTTTTTTAGAAACAAAACGATTTAAAATATTTGCTTAGAAAAAGTTTAGTGTTTTATTTTATTTTTTTATTATTTAGATTTTAATTAAAAGATGTAATTTTTAAGTTCCTTAATAAAATATATATTTTTTAAAAATATAGTTTGATTTCAAAAAATATAGATAAAAGAGAGAATTATAGCAATTAATAAAATTAATTTTTTATAAGAGAGAGAAACTTATATAGTATTTAAATTACTATAATACCCTTTGTAGGGAAAATCAATGTGTGAATATGTAGAAATTTGACAAGTGACGAAAAAGGTGGTTTAAAAAAATGACAAGTGGCCAAATACAATAATGAAGAGTTTTACGTATACGTAACACTATGTCGAATGAAAAATGTTCACGTGTATGTAACCTACATGTGATGTATGTGTAAAACCATGCTACAGTTTTTTATTTGATCCATACCCTTGTTTACATATACACACACATAAAATGGTAGTATTAAAAATTTATAAGTTATGTGACCGCTTTTATTGGTTTTCTTTAGTTTTCACATAAATTTGTGGTTTTTTAGGATCTCTCTCTCTCTCTCTCTCTCTCTCTCTCTATATATATATATATATATATATATAGGATTTGGATCATTACAGAACTAGTTTTTATTTTTAGAATAAAAAAACTATTGATTTACATAAATGTAAATGACGAACCGTTGATTTACGGTATATGTAAGTTAAGGCCGGTGATATTTAGTTGTTTTATATACTTGTATGATATACATATATGTAAAACAACTCAAGTATCGTCATACTTAAGTTATATTTATGTAAATTAATGGTTTTGTGATTCTAAAAATAAAATATGGTTTCGTAATGATCCTAGCCATATATATATATATATATAATTAAACATTTAAACTCATTAACATTTTAATTGTTTTAAGCCTAACAAATATTAGAACCCACTAAAATTATGAGTGTTTTTGCCCACCACCATTTACCTATTTAAAACCCATTTTAAAACTCAAACGAATGGGAGCGATAAAAGAACTAACGTAGCGTAGGAGGTCAGAGAAATCGATTGATCGAACTAGTAACTATTTTCTTCTACTTGCACGGGATCCAAATTTTATATATAAGTTATTCACTTTATATGATAAGGGTTTCGTTTTTTTATACTTGCCAGGTCAAACATTTAAACTCAAGGGGAGATTCACCTTTTAACTTTATAAAATAAAATAAATTACATGGATCGTTCTTAAAATTTGGGTGCAATTATTGTTTTGGTCTCTGGACTTCAAACTTTTGGAACATGCATGAAAACAACCATGGTGATTGAGGACTATAACAAACAAATTAAAAGTTTAGGGATCTAAGGTTTAAAATTTTATTCAATCACAAGGTCCATCCATATAGTTTACTCTTAAGAAAATCAAATTAAAATTTTAAGCATACATATGTGAGTACTTTTGTATCAACTAAGATTTTGCGGTCGCGCTTCGCGGCGAGACTTTGATTGTTTTCTTAACGCTACGCTACCTGCCTTCGGTCATTATCAGTTCAACTTATCTCAACACGTAAAAGTAAATACATATAAAGTTTCCGATAACACCAATACCAGCAACAAAGATGTTCATTCATAATCGGTTTGGTTCGTCACGACACTACCACTGTAATCACGTACCAAAAAAATCACTCAAGTTTTATATAACTGTGTTTTCAAAAAGTAATTATATCAAAAGATTGACAAAAAAACACTTTAAGTTTGACACATTTCTTTTTAAAAAAAGAACAAACGAAAGTTATTCACCTGACTCACGCTATGGGAGTTTAGTCGTTTTTCTTCCGCACTAAGGTGCTCGAAATTAACTATTGCAGCCAAGGTGTTCAAAACGCTAACCTAATGGCCAAAATATAAAATTTGTAAACATTATTGTATCAAATTTTAAAGACAAAAAAGTTTTGTGGCCAATTTGAAAAACTCAAAACCTCACTTGCTAAACTAATGAAAGTTCCTCATTTTAAAGGGGCCAAGGTGTAATTATGGAAAAGGTGTTGTAGCAGTGCAGCAGATTCGATGCTCATTTAAAAGGGCCAAGGTGTAATTATGAAAAAGTTACCGTATTTCAATATATATAATACAAGTAAATTACATTTTTCGTCAATTACCTTTATAACAAATTTCAGAGATTGTCCTTAAACTAAAAAAATTACAGTAATTGTTCTTTACGTTTAAATTTCGTTACACGGTTAGTCATTTTCTCTAACGGGCGTTAAAATTTCCAGTTAAGTTCAGTCACATACCATGTACATGAGGGCAATTTTGTCATTTAACCTCATCGGCCCCATTCCACAATCTCTCAACGGTTTAAAGAACTTAAAACGACTCGAGCTGCAAGGTACTAAACTCACCGGCGAGTTCCCCGAGTTGACTCAACTCAGTAACCTTACCTTCCTCGACGTCAGCAACAACGCCATCTCCGGCGACGTTCCGGCGAGATTCCCACCTACCTAATCGAACAAACGATGAGAATATCAATTAATCAATGAATTCCCTACTTTTGCGACATCTATATCACAAGTTCTTTTTACCCTTTAGACATCAACGTCAAACAAATACGAAAAATACAAAACACATCAAAAGGTGTTGATCCCACCTCCACAAATAAACGAAACTTTCAAAGTCCCCTGTTTACAAATATCTTTACAAATAGCACATGTCATCAAAATATAAGCACGTGGCTATTACATCTAGCAAATCAAGGCTCTATATTCGTGGCTTTTTATTAAAAATAATTAAAACCTATTCTTGTTAAAGTCATTTTTTGGTTTGAAAAACCAAACAAAATCAAATTCAGTTCTTGGTACACGTTATAGAAAAATCTTCAACCATATTTTGATTTTCAGTATTATCTTGAAATTTTCAAATTAAAAAACTTGTATTGAGGAATCTTTAATTAGCACACATATGCTTCGATTGTGGGAGAATATATGTACCTATTTAATTAAACGTTTTCATAATTAACTTGTCAAAAACTTTATTCATCTTAATATCATATTTTTATCAATATTATAAATATTATAAATACACATGTATTAACACCATAAGAAATTTTACAAAAATAAGAGCTCTCCATAACGACAATTCAATAGTTTAACAAGTAGCATGTGTGAGACATCTTGTCCTCATTATTTATAATAATAATTAATGTATAATTTAATGGTGATAAGTATTATATGTGAACTTTTAAGTGTTAGATTTGTCACATGAATGCAGTGCAGCATTGGTCGGGGAAACTTGTATTGTGATCTCATGCTTTACACGTGAAGAGGTCGATGTCCATTTTCAAGCACTGACGGATTCAAAAACTTTTTTCACGAGGGCGTCCTCGTATTTTTTTTTCCACGTGTAAAAACACTATAAATATTTTTCTCTTTATTTTAATGGAAAAAATTTTAAGGGTGAAAAGTGTTTTCCTTAAATATACAAATGAATAACAATATTTATAGTTTTATCCGTTTACAACCACTTACAACAAATTTTTATAATATAAATTATACACTCATAATAATACGAGCAACCTATTAAAAGCTTCATGTGATGGGTTAAACAATAGTTTTAATCAAAAGTGCATTAAATATTAGAAAGAAAACATCATTTTCTATAAAGACATACAAGTGGGTTGCCTTGAGCGATGCGGCTGATGTCACAGAGACTCTATTAGAGTGAGCATTTTAATCCGACCTGCCTTAAATGTTTTTTTATTATTATTGTTAATATTACTATGTAAATATTCAACAATTATATACGTAATTATATAATAAGATAATACGAATAGTAAAAGTAAATTTAAAAATATAAATTCAAAATAAAATATTACTTAATTTACTAAATTAAATAACTTTATGTGATTTAAAAAATATATTAATTAGTAAAAGTTTAAAAAATAAAAGTAAAATAAAAACTATTCCATAAAACATTTATACCCATAAAAAATTGTCTTCAACACTTTGTAAATAACTATATTTACCCTTATTAATTACTTTATAAAGTAGTGTACATATAGATTGTAGAACTACAATCAAATGGAATTGGATATATTTTTAAATAAGTACATTAAAAATACTGAAGATTAATAAAAGAACAATTCAAAATAAAATTTGACAAGCACGTTTCTTTTTCTTAAGACTTTTCTGTAGTTACAATCTTGGTATCGAATCAAATCTTAAGCACTACTTCATTTGATTAATAGTCGTGAATACTTTTTATAATTTTTTTAGTATTATTCATTTGATCCGACCTATAATTGCATGATCATATAAATATCAAATAATCATAATTTAGTCTAAGTTGAACAAAAGTACGAAAAAGTAATAACAAACATTCCGGAGGTTTTTTTCTCGTATTACACAGTGGAAGTTATGTGGTTTTTCCCTCATGTTATGAGAGGCAACGTTCATCGTTATCAATATGGCTTATCCTAAACCATAAAAACGAATACTGCCATAAACTTTGTTTTTTAAGTAACGAATGAAAGTTATTATGGCTTAATGTACTGGATCAAATAATTTCATGCGCATTACATAATGTATTAATATTTAAAAAAGTTTTAAAAAATGAGTGCAAAATAGAAAATATTGTATAAAGGATGCGTACCTACTACCTTGTGCAACATAAGTTGTCTTAAGCCCTTTGTGAATTACTATTTTTACCCTTATATATTAAATACATTACAAAAGTAGCATATGTATAGATATAGATAGTAAGAATACAATTAAATGGAATATAATATTTTTAAATAAAGTAAATTAAAAATACCGAAGATTATGATAGAAAAAACACTTCTGAATCTATAAATCTATATAAAAAAGTTTTTTTAGCCACATGTCATTCTTTTAACTTATATTTTTGTCATATGTTCTTCTTATACATATTTTCATATAATTTTTCCTATAAAAAGATATTATTGTAATTTAAATATTTAAACTAATTTCGCTCTCTTATTAAAAATCAATTTTATTAATTACTACATTTCTCTCTCTTATATAATTTTTTTAAAAATCAAACTATCTTTTTAAAAATAGATTTTATTAAGGATTTACATCTTTTTACTAAAATAGAAATAATAAAACTTTTGTATAATATGAATTTTTCAGAAACACTAAACCTTTTGAAACAAAATATTTTTAAAATGGTTATTTTTTTAAAAATTATAATAGGTGTTTTTTTTAAAAACAATCTTATTAAAACAACCATAATAGTTACAAACTAAAGTTTTTTGATAAACAAGAAATTTATGCATAAGATTACTCATTTCTTTGTATTATTGATCATAATATTAAATACTAATAAGATTACTTAAACTATTTTTAAATTAAATAATATATAATTAATAAATAAAAAACTTATTTTCTATGTAAAACACACTTTTTATAATTAAAGTTTTATAAAATAAAAATACAACGAAGTTTTTTTATAAAAAATCATTTTTCATAAAATAAAATATTTAATACCATACTTTTTTTACAAAACAAAAGTTTAGTAAAAATAAATTATTATTTATTTACTTAAAGTAGCTACTTATACGTAATTATAATTATAATTTATCTTAAAACATGGTTTTATAATTCATAAATTAAAGATATTTAAATAATAGGGCCATGGCCGTGGCGTTGGACAGAAAGCCGATGATTTCGACGAGACCCTTATTTTTATTATTAATTATTTAGTATTTTATTTATTCAACCCGTGTAATACACGGGATACAAACCTAGTAAAATTTAACACGCACGTTTCCTTTTTTCTAAGGCTTTTCTTTGATTACAATCTTGTTATCAAATCAATCTTAACCACAAATTCATGTGATTAATAGTCGCAAATACTTTTTATAAACTTATTTATTTGATCCAACCTATAACTGTATGGTTGTATAAAGATCAAAACCATTATTTATTCAAAGTTAATCAAAAGTATGAAATGTAAAAAGTAAAAGACATCTATAGGAACTCTTTTTTTTGCGTTACGTAAAGGAAGTTTTATGAGTTTTTCCCTCACGCTACGAGGGGTGACTTTTATCATTATCGTTTTGGTTTATTATAAACTATAAAAGCAAAAGCTATCACGGGTGATTTTTTAGCCACATATTATGATTTTTCAGTTAATGAGCAAAAGTTATTCATTTGGGTCATGTGGTAGGCGTTTGGTCCCCCGCGGCTCTACGTGGTATGAGTTTAGTCCTCATTGCCTCGATCATTGATAAACATTAAACAACTATTGAAACAAGTTTTGATAATACCAATACAAAAAGATGATGTTTGTTTCTCATAATCTGTTAGGTTCGTTATTATACCGCATTAATAACTGCACTTGCTACAGTCTATGATACCAAAGAATACCTAGTTTTAAATACAAATCCGTTTAAAAAATTATATGTGAACATTGGCATATAAAAACTAAAGACAACCTTAGGATGAGTTTAGTCGTCATTTTCTCAACTCATCGAAATCCATTAAAGCGACTACCGATAATGGTTATGATAATACCAATAACAAAAATAATGTTTTTCACTCATTATAGGTTTGGTTCGTCATGATACTGCAACAAACTGCGCTCAGTAGCGCTCAATAGAAACTACAAAACAAAAAAGTACTCAATTTCGAATTTAAATCTGTTTTAAAAAAAAATATATCAGAATGTTGACATATAAAAAACCACAAAAAACACCGTTTCTTAAGTTAACAAACAAATATTGTTATAGAGAAAAGCAAAATTATTAGTTTGATGGATAAAAGAAAAAAAAGAAAAAAACATCATTTAAAAAAAATAAAATTATTATGACTAAACTTTAAATAAAAATCAAGGTCTACCATTTATCAAAGTTGTATTTTAATATATAAAATATTATACCGTCTCCTCTCTCACATTTGTTGCATGCATAATAATCCGCTAGTCCTATGACATACGATCATATAACATTTTTATATAGCCGTATACTTTCATATATTGGCTTATGCCATTACGTTAGCTACTTTACATATGCATGTAATACTATTGGCCGCCATATACAAACCTATAGAGTAACATTATACGAACATATAACATCATATCAATAGAGGTCGATTACTATGTTAGGTGGTGGACGAATATTTCAAAATAAAATACAATGATTTTATAGTCGGAAGGTAAAAGCACTAGACTTTTTGTTGTCAAACAAAAAATAAATATAGTCTTTTAGACTAGTACTTATTCAAAAATAATAACCTAAGTAATATCTAAACATAAAATAGAACCATTATTGTCGTGTTGATATATCAACTAAGATAATCACATACCGCATTTAATACATCTTTTAAGAATCAATTATCAGTGTTTTATAAACAAAAAAAGACAGCGCAGACAGCAAAGCAATCGGTATCCAAAACCAAAACTACCACAAAAAGTCCATTTTCATCACACACATCATCATCTTCTTCACCATTATCAAACACGCACAAGCCCCTTTCTTCATCAACACTCTGTTTTCATCAATTTCAAACGATGGTTCGAATCAAAGATCTGATCATCACCTTCTTCAACAACAGATGGCTCGTTTTCGTTGCAGCAATGTGGATTCAATCGTGCGCCGGTGTTGGGTACCTGTTCGGAAGCATATCGCCGGTGATCAAGAGCTCACTGAACTACAATCAGAAGCAGGTGGCGAGGTTAGGGGTGGCTAAGGATCTTGGTGATAGTGTTGGGTTTTTGGCCGGAAGTATGTCGGAGATTCTGCCGTTGTGGGCTCTTCTGCTTGTTGGTGCTATTCAGAACTTTGTTGGGTATGGGTGGGTGTGGCTCGTTGTCATCGGAAAAGCTCCGGAGTTGCCATTGTGGGTTGTAAGTACTGTTAATCTGATCTTCTTATGTGTTAGTCAATGATGTGATTGATACGTGTGTCAATTGACACTTGTACAGTTGTTCTTGATCGTATCCGTTGATTTTGTTTGTTATTATCGAATTGAGTTTGATAATTGAATTGGGTTTGAGTTCATTTGTGAGTTTTGATCTGAAATTGCTGATCATGAGTTCAATCGAACGAAACCCTCATTCAATTTCATCCATTTCGAAGTTGTCTAGCTCTAGTGCTCGTCGTGAAGAAAACTAATTAATATCTTGAAGCTAATTGATGACATTAATGTCTTGAAATCTTGATCATTGATGTGTTGTTATATTAACGATCATATTTGTTGTTTTAGTTTATTATCATCGAATTGCATGTGATTATTGCATTCAGTTTGATTGGATTTGTGTATTTTGATCTGTAAATTTCTGATCGAGAGTTCAATTGAACCAATCCCTCATTCAATTTCATCCATTTCGTTGGATTCTAACCTAATTACACAAGAATATCAAAATTAATTAATATCTTGAAGCTAATTAGTGACATTAATGTTTGGAATCTTGATCATTAATATGTTGTTGTATGCAGATGTGTCTGCTGATATTCATTGGAACCAATGGTGAAACCTACTTCAACACAGTAGCATTGGTTTCATGTGTTCAAAACTTTCCCAAAAGCCGTGGGCCTATTGTGGGAATACTGAAGGGATTCGCAGGGCTAAGTGGTGCGATCTTGACACAAATATACGCGTTAATTAAGTCACCAGATCAAGCATCACTTATATTCATGGTTGCTGTTGGTCCTACAATGGTGGCTATTTCTCTTATGTTCATTGTTAGACCAGTTGGTGGTCACAGGCAACTTAGACTATCAGACGCCTCAAGTTTCTCTTTGATCTACTGCGTGTGTCTCGTTTTAGCTGCTTATTTGATGGGTGTTATGATTGTGGAAGACTTGGTTGATCTGAATCAAACCATTGTTCAGATATTAACATCCATTTTGTTTGTGCTCTTGGTGGTTCCAATTGGGATACCGTTGTGGTTGACTTTTTCTTCTGGCCCAAAAACCTCAGAAGAAGAAGCTCTTTTATCTGAACCACAAAATAAAGAACAACCAGAAAGTTCACATGAGAATGAGATCATCTTTAGTGAGGTGGAAGATGAGAAGCCTACAGAAGTTGATTTGCTTCCGGCTTCTGAAAGGCAAAAACGAATCTTGCAGTTGCAATCAAAACTAGCTCAAGCTGCTGCGGAAGGTGCGGTGAGGATTAAAAGGAGAAGGGGCCCGCATAGAGGCGAAGACTTTGATCTTACACAGGCCTTGATCAAGGCTGACTTTTGGCTCCTGTTTTGGACCCTTTTACTTGGATCTGGTTCGGGCTTGACCATTATTGACAATTTGGGTCAAATGAGTGAGTCTTTGGGATACGATAACACTCACATATTTGTTTCCATGATCAGCATTTGGAACTTCTTAGGCCGTGTTGGTGGAGGATATGTTTCTGAGATCGTTGTCAGGTATGCAAATTTTAGCACAGCTTTAAAGTGACATTTAACTAGATCAACCCCTTATTTAAATTTTTCTAATTTTAGCAAAGTTGTAAAGTTTTTACCTATTTGACATGTTGGTATTGCTATGCAACCCAAAAAAGATTCATCTTTTATGTAAATAGATTTAAAATGTCATCTCTACAACTTAATAGAGGTGGCAAAATGAGAGGGGATCGTGTAACATCTTAATACTAGCCAAAATGTGCTGGTTCGGGTTGACTGATTCATGCTTTTTCTTCGCTCTTTTGATAATCTATCACATATATAACTATAAAACTTATGCTACTAGCATTTGAACACACTTTAGACAACTTTTGACCCGATTGATCCATTTCAGATCTCGATAAGTTTCTAAATATAACCTACATTGTTCAAGAGGCCTTCCTCTCCTAGCTACTTATTAACACAAGATTCTGAAATATTAATTTCCTCAACTTTTTTATTTTGCTTCACAGGGACCATGCTTACCCTAGGCCTGTAGCTCTAGCTGTTGCCCAAGGCTTAATGGCGATCGGGCATTTATTCTTTGCCATGGGTTGGCCCGGGGCAATGTACATCGGTACTCTCTTAATCGGGCTAGGGTATGGGGCTCACTGGGCCATCATACCTGCCACGGCCTCGGAGTTATTTGGTGTCAAAAAGTTTGGAGCTTTGTACAATTTCCTCACCCTTGCGAACCCTGGAGGTTCACTAGTCTTTTCTGGGCTCATTGCTAGCTATATATACGACTCTGAAGCAGAGAAACAAGCTCAACAACGCGGTGAACTCATCATAAAGTCGGCTTCGTTTTTGTCCAAACTATTTGAAACAGATGATGCCCTCAAGTGCACAGGTTCAATATGCTACTTTCTCACTTGCATGATAATGTCAGGACTCTGTATCATAGCACTTATCTTAAGTATGATACTCGTACACCGAACTAAAACCGTCTACCAACACCTCTACGGGAAAACCCGAGCTTAAAGCTCTCCAGATGATGAAATGATCAAAGTATCAGATCCCAGGTGTATCTTGAATCATGAATCTTGAATTTGGTTTGTATATTGTTGTATGTTATCCAATTCTCTACATCTGTTTTGGATTGAAGTTTTGGGCTTCTTTTTATTTAATTATTTCTAAGATTCAGTTTTATTGTAATCTTTCAAAAATCTGTAACAATCTGCTTAAATTACATTACATATGATCATTATTTATTTGCTTTGGTACAATATTAATTAAAAGCTGTGCAGTCCCTTCTTATTTCTCCTTGGTTACCAACCTTGACACCTGTTTGCCCGAGCTTCCTCATTGCGGTTATAAACGCCTGGTTAAAGTCCACCGCGTTGTTGGCAAAGTTGTTGACCGTTGACCGAGTCAACTGATCGGTGAACAGAACTTGATCCGATGTAAACAAACCCTTTCCGGCTAGTAGGTTTTGGTAGTAAACATTGTCAAAGGTGGATGGGGTTACAGGATCCATGTTGATGGCGATATCGGGGTCTACGTTTTGAGGGCAGGCTTGCATCAACTGCCGGGCGTAGGTTGGATCCAGTGACGGGTCAACCCTGGAGGTTGGTGAAAACGAGTATAGACGGTTAGCGACACGGTTGCAGTGAGAAAAACCGAGCGTGTGGGCCCCTGAAAGCGCGATCATGTCGAGCTGTGTGAGGTTGTGCCTAGCAAACATGGTGTTAAGTTGGATGACATTGAAAGTGGGTAACGGAAGCCTTCCCTCGACCCGTGATGCCTTTGAAACGAGCCCGTCTCGCCTCCCTAATTGGACGTTAAACATTGGCCCCCCAGCCTGCACAGAAAGACAACATATTATGCATTTTCACGGTTCTCTATTTAAATTTAGTTATGTATTAAACATCGCTCTGTATATATACATTGGTGAGTATGTTGTGTGGGATGTTAAATGTGTGCGAATCTACTATTTACAAAAGCTTTCTTGAACATTAAAATGTTTGATCATTACACTTAACCTGAAACGATCCGTTCAACCCATCAATTAAACCGCTAATATGCTCCATATATTGTTAGGTTCTTACCGCAACCACGACATCGCGGGCAGCAATGGCTAAAACATCAGCACACGACACAACACCCGGGCAAACTGCCTCCACCGCTTGCTTAGCTTTAATTACGGTATCAAAGCCGTCTCCAGCAAGTGACAAGTTGTCCGGTGCATCCTTTTCAGCATCCCCATTGGGTGACGCTATAATCACCGAAGCATCACACCCCTACATATTTTGTATGAAAACCAACTCAAAAAACTATTTAAAAAAACAAACTAATCCAATAAAATTCATATACAGTAAAACCATGCATAGCATAATGCCTAAGTGAGTAGGAGCAACATATGTTTGTGTTCATGCTCATACTTACTAAAATAATATAATGGTTTAGTAAGGGTGATCAGTAAAGTAATAATTACTTGTAATTGACATTAATTAATTATTGATTTATGTGCTTAAAAATTCTTTTATATATTTATAAAACAACCATAAAAATAGTTTAATTAATTAAAAGTACATTTTCAGCTACAAGTCATACAACCTCAGTCTCGGGTCGGGTTCAGGTATAACCTCGAGTTCCGGTGGGTTCAAGGTGGTTTATACATGTACCCAATGATCAAATGTATAGATTGGGTTTGGGTTTTGATCCAATTGGGTCTTATAACAATGTGATAAATCAAACAAGTTTTAGTTTGGGTTGGGTTGGATTGGTTGCTCAGAAAATATTATGTTGTAATTTTGTTTTTTTAAAAGTAAATTATAAATTGTGTCCTTATTAATACATTAAATTACACTATGTGTTTTTAAGTTTCAATAATTACATCGTATGTCTTTTTATATAAAGTTTGCACAAATATTATTCTTTACACTAACATTCGTTAAAATTTTCAATTAAGTTATGCATGTAACCCTCATATTAGGGGCTTTTAGATATTTTACATGCATACAATGAGTCAAAAATTTTTTTACGTCGCTTCATTCATGTCGCCTTCATGTTAGGTGTTCAAAGTTAGATGTTTGAAATTTTCGGATAGTAGAAGTCACTATCGGTATTTGGAAATCTGAAATTCAGATATTTAAAATTTTGGATATGGATACAAATAGCGATTTGTATATCTGATCATCTTCTTTTTTCTTT
>BJCM01175937.1:0-11277 GCA_018326385.1 Flaveria bidentis
GAAAAAGATTTATTTATAAAATAAATAAATTATTATTCTTTGTTTAAATGATAAAATGAATAAAACAATTTTCAATATTGCTTAAATTGCACATTTAACGCGTTTGATTCAATAAAATAAATAATAAAAAATTTAAATATTAAAATTTCCATCGTATGAAAGTTTAAAGTGAGTTCGGGTTTAGTTTCATAATTTTGAAATTCGACGGATGTTACATAAATCATAAGATAGGTGAACAAGACGGTGTCTAATCTCCAAGTTTCATCTAGAGTTACTCCTATCCATATATTTTTGGCTGCTTAATCTTCTCCTGAAATCCATAATGTTGTGGAGCTCATGAGTTTACGACACAATACCTATCATGAATAATTAAATAATACACAAAAGAAGTGTCACAATCAAACCTTGACATAGGACAACCCTCCCATGTTCCAACACATCCCCTAACCCACCCTTGTTATTGTTATGGGCTAAAGCATGCCCTGCCAAGCATAACAATACAATGCATTAATTTGTGACACAATAATATTTCTATCTTAATAGGAGGTTTCTCTGTCATAAGGACCCATTATGTGCAGAAGATTCCTTAAATAGTATTGTACACAAATCACGCAGCTCCCCATAGAGTTAATGATTGTGCTAATGTTCAAGCACGGTAGGAGTTGTGTTGCACCATAAAATAGTTTTTAAAGAGTGTATTCCACCCGAAATTTTTTTAAGTAAAAAAAAGGTTCACGAGACTCACTTGAGCGTTGTTTCTCGAAGTTGTTATGTATTAGTATAATGCTATGTAATCATCTATGTCTACCCATGTATGTTAAATTCATTGTTTCTTGTTACATATATGTAAATAAGCTTTATGTCTTATGTTTTGGAGTTTTAACTTATGTTTTATGGAGTATGAACGTTTAGTACATGTTATGGAGCATGGGGTTTGGGATATTGAATATATATGTAAACATTACATAGATTTTAAGTTTATAATGATTATTATGTAGTCACATAAGAAGTACACGCATTCATTTAAAGTAACAAATAGATGTATGTTAGAGTAAATAACAAAACGTACAAGTATTTAAAATGTAAAGAATGTTACTGTAATTTTCGTGGTTTATAAACAAAAACTACAATTTATATTATAAAAATAAAGTACGAAAAATATAATTAACTCTAAGAAATGAAAAAGAAAAGTAAAAAAATGCCCTTTTCATCTAAGAATTGTACCATCTTTGCCATCCGATAAAACGCGCGTTTTTTCGTGATTTCATCTCCTAAAACCTCGCCGCCTGTCACGAACGAGAAACTATGATACGTCGACACGGTCCCCTAACACACCCACGTGTCTGCTTACGTCAGTTGATTGTGGCCCCCACACCGAACCCTTTATAACCCATCGTTTAACCAAAAGCACCCCCTCAGGAGAACTCACACCATCACTCGGAAGCCGCAAGTATGAACACCTTCTCAATTTGATCATATCTTCATCCGTGAATGTTAAATTGTATAATGATATGTTCAATTGTTTAAATTTCATGTTTGATTTGCTCCGATCGTTGATTGATGATGTTTTTTACTGTTTTATGTAGTAACTGTTCGTCATCCGTAGGATATTTGACTGCGTTGCGTTTGTTGTGCGATGATTCTGATGAAAAGTCGGTTGTTAGGTTTCGTAGCTCTTAAGCTAACTGCGGTAGTAATTTGTTCACATTCTGTCATGTGATTTGGTTGGTGTTTTAAGGGTTCATACTTTAAGCGTTTTGGGTTTTCGTAGTTCTTAAGCTAAAGGTGATAGGCCCCTTGTTCTTTATGCTCTATGGTTAGTTCTCAACTTCTCGTGACGTGATTTTGGTTAAAATGGTGGATTATGTGTGTATCGATTGTTTGGTGATTGATATCTGTTAGTGAAATGTTTTGTCATTTGATTTGATTTTGGGGGTTAATTTGACCTAATTGGGGATTTAATTGGTTTTGGAGATGAAGAGTGTGGCCATTAATTTTGTTAATGCTAACGTTATTATTATCATTGATAGAGTCATCTGATGATGGGAAGTAGCAGAACAAATGGAAAGGGCAAGGCGCCTGCATATGCTAATAGTTTTTTTTCGAATGCACGCTCATCTAGCAGTGCGAATTTTGATATAGATAATTTTGGTTCCATCCTAGAACCTATTGGAAACCCTAGAGCTTATTCAATAAACCCTAATGGCTTACAGAATCTTCAAACTAATCTGAGTTCTACTGCCACGAAGATGAATTTTCAAGAAGTTCCATTATCATCAGACTGGAACATGGGTTCGGGTAAAGAATACATGAATCAAGGGCACAATGCAGTATTTTCTGGTGGCATTAGTGCTTCTGGTGGAGAATCAAGTTTTGGATCTTTTAATCGACCACAGGTAAATAGAGATGTTACTGGATCATCTTTTTCTTTTCGTCCTAGAGACACTGCACCATTTCATACTCGAAACATTGTCAATTGTAATACCGATCAAAGTGGTGTTCAAGGGAAATTTGAGGGTGGTTTTTTGAGTCTTGGACTTGGAGGCACCTTAGAAACTGTATCTAGCTCTCACCTGGAGAGCAGAGAGATTTCTAATAAGCTAAAAGAAGCCGCTTCAAACAAATTAAAGATAGCTCAAGCTCAGAAAGCTACCAGTCAAACTTTTAATGGTGGCTTTGTGGGCTCTCAAAGTTGCAATGGTGATGAGGGTTTTATGGGTTCTAGCTATCATCATATTTCAAAAATGCAACACAATAATAGGCAGCTTGACAGATCTAACAAGCTAACAGAAGCAGCTTCAAGTGCGTTAAAGATGGCTCCTTCTCAAAAGGCTACACGTCACACTTTAGATGCCGACTTTATGGCTTTGCAAAGAAACAATATTGGCTTCTCTAATCAGTTTAGTTATGCAGATCGAATGACCTCAACCAATGAAGTTGGACTTCACAGTACATCAAATAGTGGGTCGGGGTCTAGTCGGCATCATGTTTTACAAATGCAACAAAATGATAGCAGGGGTGTTAGGTCTGTTGATTTGGATCATTATAAGGGTAACCAGTCTGTGCATTCAGGAACTCTTGGTGGGAATTCAGCTCACTTCTTTAATTCCCAACAAAATAACTTGAAACCACCAGAGTTTGTTAGGCCTTCAATATTGGCCTCTTATTATACACCTTCTGAGCAGCTACAACATGTTCATTCTACAACTGCCAACAATCCAAATTCTGCAGGTAAGCAAGGTAATTGTTTGAATCTGTATAACAGTATGATATAATGTCAAACTAAATTGTCAATTTACAATTTTCTGTCAAGTATTTTGCTGGAATTGGCATAAAGAAAACCAAATTGTTACCTGGGTGACCTATTTATACATTATTCCAACCAATAAATTGTGTTTTTTAACTGAAGCAATAGTTTTTATATTCTTTACTTCAGGACAAGTTATGCCACAAAATGCCACACCTACTCAAGTTCTTGGAGGTAATCTGTTTTCTCAAAGGACAGCAACCCCTCAGGTATCTTGGTTAGGCCGTGGTCTAGCTGGCACCGATGCCACGTTTCCAAAAAGGCTGGGAATCGAGTCTAGTGTAAGAGATATCCCTCAAAGTTCTCGGGGACATCTAGCTCCCATGGAGCCAAGCTTGCAAAAAACTAATACAGGTATCTTGACACCCACCATTTTTATACAGTTGTAGTAGATATATCATCCACCCACATGTCTCATAATGTTATGCATATTCAGGTCAGATATGTCAATCTTCAGATAAAGGATCATCCACCCACATGTCTCATAATGTTCTTAGACCTACATGATTTTTTTCAATAACTTCAGAGTATTTTTATTAAATCCTTGACATTGGTTTCATTCAAATCAGGTCGAAATGATGGTGCTCCTGTTAGTTACCCGGTGAATTATCAAGAACCATATTTTACATACGGTAAATTAGATGCGCATGTTTGAGGTTGACACAATACTATTTTTGTTAGCAGTGTTACATATTTCATGTTTGTTTTATGTCTTTATAGGCCAATCTCATAATGAACTTATTCAGCTTCCCAAAGGTCCTCAAGGCGCACCTTCCACCAATGGTATGCCATGCTCTTTGCACTTTGGTCAACAAATATCTGAAAGATGCAACAAGATCCTGGACTGTTATATGATTGTTGTTATATTTGGCAATTTAAACCATTCACTTTTGAATGGTTAGATTTTTATAGAATATAATACGGGTCAAAAGGGTTGAATAAAAGAAAATATTTTATGAGGAAATGGGGCAAATGGGCTGACCGGGTCTTGCCCAAAGCACATTTTCAATACATAAAACCTCTCTGAATCACGTCCTTAGATTTTATTGAAAATCATATATCTTTTTGTAATCATAAGTGTTCTGAAATTTTTGGACCTCAAGTGTTCCGGGTCAAGTGCTTATTTAAATATAAACAACACGACTTGCACCAAAAATTACACATGTTTCGTACCAGAATTGTTTTGACCTGTTACGCAACCTGCACCAAAAGATGCTCCTCTTGACCCATTACCTGACCTGCATCAAAAGTTACTTTTTTTTTAAATTTAACTTCTTTTAACTCATTACATGACCCACACCATAAAGTTGCCCAATTTTTACTTGAGCTTGTTTTGACCTGACCATTACCCGTCCTGCACCAAAAATTTCCTGTTTTGACTTTAGCTCTTTTTAACTTGGCACCTGATCTGAACATCCCTTTTTCGACTTCTAGTTATTGATAAAAACATGATTCTTATCTCCATTTTGTATTTGTGCAGCTTCAAGTGTCGGTAGTCAGTCCCAAAAGTTGGACTTCCATGTTAGGCGACATCATAAAAGAACTGCAGTTGGACCCCAATCAGTTCCCAATTGGGTTCAGCGCCAAAAGATAATTCATCCGATCATTCATCATTCCAAGCCAAAACCACCTATACCTGTAACTACTGCTCTTGCTCATCCTTCTATGTCAGTCAGGACACGGACTCAACCCATGGGTCCCATTGCTGCTCATATTCCTCCTGTTGTACCATGTGTATCAAATGTTAAATCTCGTGTTCATGTAGCAAGTGCCCCTGCCGTTTCTCGTATTACATGGAAAGGTATTTCTATCTTCTTTCAATCTCAAAGCACCTTCTATACAAGGGTACTATACATACTAGGTGGCCAATAAAGTAGCCTTAATACATGGATAGTCTTAGTGCATCAAATATTATCACTAAAACAATACTGTTATAATAATTTATCATTTAATTATGGGGCTCATTGTGATAATGTTACAGTATGTCATGTGAAGAGCTCTTGGAGTCTTAAATAATTCTACTGCAAACTGGGTTTTTATGGATTTTCTCATTTACAAAATGTATATTTGTTTTGACCGGCAAACACGCACACTCTCTACCCTACACCTACTATACTCTTATAGTCACCACACCTGCATTTTGGATTTGAAGTTTGAACCAACAACTATTTGTTTGAAGAGTACACCAATTTACCAGAAGTATATTCCCTTGGGACATTTACAAATAGTTACCGCACTAAATATGATAAACTAAATTTTAAATAATAGGAGGTTTTAGACATTGCAAATACGCTTTGGGTGACTTCTGACCTGTTAGGCCCATTTGACCTATCTCTTTTTTAGTTTAATTTTTTTTCGACCCATTTGAGATTATAACCAACCCTGATATGGTATAAATTCATTAGTAACTAACTATCTAGTAAGTTTAGTTGGTAACTCTAGATCTCTTATCTCTATACTCTTCTTCTTGTCTATCAGCTGATAATTTTCGTCTTTACTAATTCAGCTCTAAGTTCAAACCTATTTTTACCATCAGCTCGATCTTTAGATGTTTCGGGATAATGGGCGGGTAGGGCTGTCCAGTTAATGGATTATAATGGTTAATTTTTGTATGTTGTTTAACAGGCCAGTTCTTGTCGGGAACATGGGTTGATTTGAAACACTTTTGTTCAATTTTTTTGTATTTCTTATAAAAAATGTGTTATACGTAATAATCTAATTACAAAAGGTGTGTAATTACAGTAATAAACTATTTTAATTAAAGCAATATAGGTTATACATATTAATAAACATTGTATGACTTTCGACTTGTTTGACCAGTTTCCTTTATAGCTAAACCTTCTGACTAATGCCACATGTTAACGACTTCGATTACGCGCAGATCCTGATGCAACTTCTAGACTGAGCGGATATAAGTGCTTTTTATGCAAGAGGGACCTTGCTTTATCATCAGAAGGCACAATGTTCCAACCCGCAGTGTCACCACCCATTGCAGTTCTTCCATGTGGGCATACATTTCATGATCAATGCTTACAAAACATCACTCCTGATGACCAGGCTAAAGATCCACCTTGCATCCCTTGCACGATTGGGGAAAATTAGGTGACATTCTTACCCGACCTTTATACGAATTAGTATGGGCATATACAGATTTAGTTAAAGGAGACGTTTTTGTGTCGTTGGGTTGGGTGTTTTTTTGGTTGGGGGAGAGAGGAGAGGATGGGGTGTGTGTATGTATGTACATGAGATGTGATGATATAAGCCAGTTGAACTGTGAATGTTGTGAATGATCATAGTCTTTCATTGTTCTAATGCCATAACTTGTTTTATTGGTATGTTTGTTGCTTTTGCTATTACTAAGTAGCAATGTTTAGTGATCTGATTAAAATGATATCATGCTACACAACCAACTAGATGTGACTGCTCTAGATGGTTGGGTAACGGGTCAAAAAAATTAATCTTAGATGAAATTGTGGCCTATTAACATGAAATCCTCAGGTGCAAATAAGTGTGATCGCTTGTAAACTCCTCTAGTAAATGTTCTAGAAAACTCAAAACAAACGCAGCTTAAACGAGCTCGGTTTGGATCATAAGATGGAGTTTATTTAATGATCAGGCTTGAGATAATAAGTTAAAGCTTAGCTTTACATACCAAGCTTAATTTAGCTCCAAGTCTAAACAAACCTATATTTTTATAAATGTAATGTTTTTATATACTTGCGTAATATATTATTGAGTTAAATGCATTTTTCGTCCCTTAGGTTTCATAGAAATTGTCATTTGAGTTCAAAAGTTTAAATTTTGTCATTTTCATCTAAGTGTTTCACAAAATTTGTCACTTGAAACTAGTTAACTACTCTTAATTAACACCATTAACTTTTCCTTGAAGTTATCTACATTAGGGGTATTTTTATCAAAATAATTACAAAATAAGAAATCAACTATACCCGAGAGGTTTTGTACGTTCAATCTTGTTTGATAATCATCATTTCCATTTGAATCCACCTATTAGATAAAATACAATAAAATGATAACTACTTAAAAGTGACTTGTTTCTAACTTTATAAAATATTCATCACAAAAAATATAAATAAACAAACACTTTATATGACACAAACCATTTGAATCATAACCATAAAAGACATGTCATCATAAAGCCTAAGAAAATAATAAACAATATGATATTAACAATCTATAACTTATAATCACAAAACATCAATCATTGTAACTATAAATATACTTTAAACCAAAGGAATCTATTATTTAACAAAACAAGCAAAAGTAACATGATTACTAAACCAAAATACATTAAAAAGGCAAAACAACAAAAGACTATCACTAAGTCAAATCGTAACTGAGCGCATAAAACTTTTTACGTGAGTTGGTTTTTAAGTCAAATGTAAAATAAAAACCAACCAATGCGAAAAAGTTTTACCTATCTTGTTAAATAATATATTTCTTCGGTTTCAAGTGTAATTATGGTTACAATGATTGATGTTTTGTGATTATTATTTATGGATTGTTAATATCATATTGCTTATTATTTTCTCATGCTTTTATGATGAAATGTCTTTTATGGTTATGATTCAAATGGTTTGTGTCATGAATTGTTTGTTTCTTTGATGTTATATAATTTATAAAGCTAGAATTGATTCATTTTTAAGTGGTCATTATTATGTTATATTTTATTTTATCTAGTCGACTGATTCAAATCGTAATAGTGATTACCAAACGAGATTGAACATATAAAAACCCCTCACATAGAGTTGATTTTTTATTTTGTAATTGTTTTAACTAAAATACCGCTAATGTAGGAAACTTAACGGAAAAAACAAACGGTGTCAATTAGAAGTAGTAAATGGGTTCAAATGATAATTTTTATGAAACATTGAAATGCAAATAGTAAACTTTAAAATTCTAGACTCAAATGATAAATTTTATAAAATCTCAGGTATGAAATACATATTTAACTCATATTATTATGACATGTTACATGGGTTA
Organism: Flaveria bidentis; assembly: GCA_018326385.1. NCBI lineage: Eukaryota > Viridiplantae > Streptophyta > Magnoliopsida > Asterales > Asteraceae > Flaveria > Flaveria bidentis. The sequence goes on from BJCM01175937.1 coordinate 8,309, forward strand.
TATTTAATATTTAAAAATTATAGAATGATAATTTTTTATTCAAAAAACAATAAAACTTAAAATGAAACGCAAAAAAGGAAAAATTTTCAAATGTCTATTTGGTCGGGTCATCCCCATAAATGTCCCCACTACCATTGGGTTGTCTCTACTTCTTATAGAGTCGCTCGAACTTCCATTCAACGGACATATGATTTGTTCATGTGTCCAAAAACATTATTTGAACCTATTAAAGTTTGATCGAACCTATATTAAATTTGACTTAATTTATATTAAGTTTGACCAAACATATGTTAAGTTCGATTGAACTTGCTTACATATAAGTTTGATCAGACTTGAAACACAGTTGAAGGGGTATCACCCCAAAAAGGTGTTAAAACTCGAGCCGATAAAACGTAAGGTTGAACTGTATGGTTCAGCTGCAAATCACGACAGTCGCGGCCCGCTTGGGCTACAAGCCCAACCGCGGCTCACTAAGGGTAGGGCCTAGCCGCGACCCAAGCAACGTCCCATACGGGTTGAGGACCTAAGCCATGATCCGCCTTTCTCAAGTCGCATAACGAACCGAAGTTGCCTTTATCCAGCGAAAAGGACCCAAGTCACAGCTGGAAGAACGGACCCAAACTATAGCGAGCCCAAGCCGCGGCTGGGAGTAAGCCCGGAGCCGCGGCTGGGCATTGTACCACCAAGTTGACATCATCTCGACCAACACTTGTAAAACCTTCCCAAAGATCTGATAACCAAGAAAGCCACTCATTGGTTACAAAAGAATAGGAAAGAAACACGGAGACGACAAAACGAGTGAAGCCAAAACATTGGCAGAAGGTCAGAACAGTCCTCAAATCTCCAAGTCAACTACAAAGACAAACTACATTAATGCTAGTCAGAAACCCTTTGCATCAGGAGGGTATAAAACCTCTGACTCGGGAGTTTCAGTCTCATATCATTGACCACAGATTTCCAAGAATTGAACTGTATGATTTATTGTTTCCATACACCAACACTATAAATACTCTTTCATTCCACAGGTAGAACACATTCACATTCTCAGAACATTCTTACTACAAACTATTGATTCTCCCTTTTAGAGTTCTCTTAACACAAATACTTATTCTCACGCCGGAGTGTGGTCTCGGGGAGAAAACCTTTTCTGCCCGAGGCGAGGCTCACGGTGTTGTTCTTGTCTCGCAGATACTTCGTTCAGCCAAAGTATTGCTCAGCCGAAGCCCAGCTCAGTCAAAGCCAAGTCCAGCCACATCCTGCTCCCCAGCAGTTTAAACCAAGTTCCTGCCTGATCCTCGATGGTAGCCCCATTCTCGCACTGCTTCCCGATCTTAATCCCTTGATTAGGATTCGTGGAGCAACAACAGTCGAAAGACCCGATTTAAGATTCGAACTACTTCATTTTATATGATAGCATTTTTAAGAATAGGCTACTCAAACATACATATCGAAAGAACAAAAGGAGTCCAAATAACATTTTTAGAATTTTTTAAGAAAATGTTGGGAGCTAAAATTGTTCTTTACTCATCAATTTTATCATGTGCGGAAACATATGATTTAAGAAATTAGAAACACGTGAAAAGCGCGTGAGCTTATGTAACGTAACGGCCGAGGACATTACGAGTATATTCTTTTGTTCGAGCAAATGCTAATACGACCCCCTATAATCTTGTCTTATTTGCAATAAGCCCCCTATCTTTATTTAGTTCATTATGGTTCCATCAAGTTTACAAGTACACCCTTCAGTGAAAATATGCAAAATAGACATAAGAATAGTATAGCCTTACTGCTTTACTTTAGCCTTCTTTGTAATTTCGCAGATGCACACTTTGAAACAATAAAAACGATTATAAGATGGTTGAGAATATGTAAACTAATGAGAATAAATACGTTTAGTGTGAAATTAGGAAACCAAATTTTACATGTGAACCATTTTTAATAATTTTTAAAACAATTATCGGGTTTATAAGCCTGGTTAATATTTAATAAAAATCATATAGTTATCAATTTTCTTACTTATTCCACTAAATTTATCCATATGAAACTTAAGTAACTTTAGTTAGAAAAAAAAAATTAAATAACTTTAGTAAAAACAAATAAAAAGTTTGGTTATTACTGAATGAATTTTACAATACTTTTAAAAATTATCACAAGATGTATCATGGTTATAAAACTCTTTTATCCTACTTTCCTTAAAAAAACTATATCTTAATCAAACACTACAATATATCCAAGTAAATTTTATCATGTTCTATATTTGCACTCTATGTATAAGTTAAATTACTTAATGATTGTAATTGGACATAAAAATGTTATCAAAGTTTAGACTAGAGTGCTATTTGAAATTCAAGTTTTGATCAGATCGGGTTGGTCAAGTAAGGAGTTGTTTCAAAAGCTGACCGAGTGTAAGGCCCCGTTTCCGGAGACCTCACAGTTGGCCATTCACCGTTGTAATTACATAAAACATTACAAGCGTACAAATTAAACAGCGGAATTAATTTTAACAAAAGTCATTCATCTCATTATAAACACTGTTGTTAAGCAATACACCTTGGTTTAATCAGTTTACAAAAGAATAGTTTAACCGCATTACAAAACAACAGTGATTTCTTATTAAGAATGGATGTCAGTCTTGCGCCTCCGAGTAGCTTCCCCCGCGTGCCATCCTCAGCAACAAATTACCTGCCAACTGAAAATGTATAAAAGTCAGCGTTACTGAGTGAGTTCTAGTTTTTTTTAAAAGCATTAAAGTACCTTGAGTAGTTTATAAATAAGAAAAATACTCTTTTCATTAAAATCTTTTCCTTTATACTTCATTACATGAACATACATCATACATACAACAAGGTATAACTTTATTTATCTTTCATTCGTTCTTCATCTTTATCATTATCTTTCTCGAGTCTTTTGCGGCAACAGGGCCGCTCACCTCCTTGGCAATCTCAAGGATTGCATATTAACCGAGTCTT
>BJCM01175941.1:0-22044 GCA_018326385.1 Flaveria bidentis
TTGTTGACCGTTTTGAGCATGTCTTTTCAGGTAATCATGATAGCTGAAGATCTAGGAATGCTGCCTTATAGAGGAGACCCTAGGATGCATTGAAACTAAACATTTTTGGACAAACTTACATTTGTAATCATGTTGTAGTCTGATCTACACGTTGCATGCTTGACACTTGTTCCCGGGTTGTGGGAAATTAAACAATGTCATACTATTTGTTTATGTGATCATCTTTATGTTATGCTTATGGCTATGTTGTCGTGAATATTGACTATACGTGACACAAGTCTCCATTTGTGCTCGGGTGTCGTCATGACACGCTTGTCATCATACTTATATTGCTTCTCTTTCATGTACCATGTGTTATGACGATCCCGTCTCGTTACATTCCCGTGTTTCCGCTTTAGCGGGGGTGTGACACCAGACGTACCCTAGCCGTCCAGAGACCTCTAAGAACCTGTTCCAAGTTCATAGATCGCAATTGATCGATTCCTAATCGTTCTTAACGTTTAGATTCAATACATAATATTTTCTACATGCATTCTCACTGATTAGATCGCCAATCAAATAGGATTACACACTATTTGATTCGGTATACATGTAAATTAGTTAGTATTTCGTTCAATACACTCTAATATAAACCGTAAGTCAAACTGTTTAAAATAGTTGAAAATTCTTATGCAAAAAAGGTAATATAAAAACGATAATGAAATAAAATCGATTACTAGTTTAAATTTTATAACATAAAAAAACATTGTAAACTCTCAATCTTGTTCTAATTACAAACGTAGATAACTAATTTTTAAAAACAAAAAATATAATAAATTAAAAAAACTATAGATAAATTTATATTTTATAAAAAAGATATTTAGTAATAATATTTTAGATAGTTTATAAAATAAAAAGTGATTAAAAAAGATAAAGTAAATAAAATAAAAGCAAAATGGAAATAGTAAAGGATTAAGAAAAATTACAAATTTTGTCCTTTAAGGGATAAGAGCAATGTGATACATTCACACAAAACTAACTGAAAAAAGTTAACTTCAATTAGTAGAAAGGGCGCAAAACGTGATAAGTTTTTAAATAAATGACGTTCAGTGTAATTATCAAAGTTTAAGGACAAGATCCATAATTTTAAACATACTTAAAGGATAAAATTTGTAATTTACTCTAAATTTAAAGAACACTTTCTTTTTTAATAATTAATATAGTTAATATCTTATCTTATAATTTTGACTTTTGCCTTTTCTTCTTTTGACTTTTAAATAATTGCCATCGATGTGTCTTCTCAATTGGAACCTTTTCGTTTTTTGATTCTAGTGTTAATTCGAAACAATTCTAGATCTCCCTTGATTTAATTTTTGATTGATGAAAATGATTTGTTTACATTTTCGGTTCTTGCTTTTCTTTTTCTTTAGGTACTAGAAGATTTCGTAATACTACGGGACTAGTGAATGGTATGCACTTACAACACAACAACTCAATGAGGAGAGTTGCTAAGAACACTTAACAGATCAAATAGGGAACTGGTTAACCTTTTAGCAAAGATGCTAATAACACAAGTAAATAAGAGACAGAACAAGATGACAAAACACACAAGTAATTGATTTTCAAGAATGCTGTATATTGTCTCTCAAGTTTTATTACAAATGTTACAAAAGCATATCAGAAAGTTACAAGTAATTGAGATACATATACTAAATCCTATAGCCGGCCATACTTTGAAGGCCAGCTAGATACAATTGACTAGACAACAAACAAAATCAAATGTAGAGTCAAAAGGCAGATTGCCTTTTGACTAATGACTATGATATGTCATAGCTCACATTCTTATATATTACAGAAAGGATAAAGTACATAAAGTAGAAAATTACATACTCAAGGCCTCAATGTACAGTTACCAAAAACATGGACCTTTCACCAACTTATGTAAAGTTGGTGCCTCATCAGAGTTGCAGCGGAAAGGAATCCAGCTTTCTGTAAAAGGTACATCAGATAAAGCATGTGTTCAAAAAGTCTTTGGAGGAAAATTTTCTTCTAGTGTTGGCTTTGGAAGACTTTGTCTTTGAAGCTTTGGAAGAGTTCATTTTTGGTTTCGGAAGATATTGGTCTTGGCTTCGGAAGATTTCATATCTAGAGTATTTTCCAAGGCAGAGTGTGAAACTTCTGAAGCATTCCACTTTAGTACACTTGTGCATACATACAGGAGAGACTTTGGGTGTTTGGCTTGCATCAGCCTTACATTTAATCCTTACAAATACTATGTTCCTTACTTGTTCTTGATCGTGTATTTCGATTTTGATGATTTCATATAACCCAATGATCAAAGATGTTGTTCTTGATTTCGGTTTCGTTGTAGTAAATTTGATTTTTATCTCTGTCAATTGTGATTTTGGTTTCACTGTGATGAAAACATGCGAACGTTATGCAGGGTGGGTTCGCGTCTTTTGATTTTGTATTCTATAAAGATTCTGACTTGATGTTCTCACACTTCCGGTTTCTTGCTTATGGTTGTGTCAAACAAGATTCGATTGGAATATTGATCAAAATTGATTGATCAAAATTGATTTCGTTCTTGATCATAAAATAATGATGAGAAACTTTGATCAAGATTGGTCTTTCTTCTTTACAGGATCTTCTTCCCAAGAGCGTAACACTCTGATACAATGTTGAGGGATGATTGAAAGAATTTTGTAGAAACATTCTTCTACATACAATTATCATCTTACAAATGAGGGGGATGGGATATTTATAAATGATATTTTTTCGTAGGGCAAACTAACTATATATTTGGTGTGCTTTTATGTTCTGTGTCTGTTTTAGTTTTTGTCGTTATAATTCGTAATACCATGGAGTGTGAATTTATGCGGAGAAATCATGGTTAAAATGCAGTGAATCGCAACATGCACGACTGTGTTGCTCTTAGGAACGCTCGTGTTAATTCAGGCTGGCAAGATCGTGCTGGAGATAGACACGACCATGCTTGCGCGCCTCGAGGAAAGAGTATAAATGCCCTTTGACAAAGTAAAATTTACTTTTTACCACCACCTCTCGATTGCCTGACCCCACTGCTTGTGCACCCACTTCTCTCCCCATTCTCCACATCATTCTTCAGTCAAGGTATAAAAACCCATTTCTTATCATTTATCTTGTCTTATTAGATTTATTGTGTTGATTTTTAGGATTTAGAGTAAAACCCACTTTGTTTAGAACCTTTGTAGATTTAGAATAAATTAATCAGAAATCTGAGTTATATGCATTACATATGGTTAATTGCTGCCCTTGGGTTAAAACCTTTGGGTCGACATTCGTAAGGCACAACAATCCCTTGTAGTGCTAGAGAGGGACACGTACCTCCATATGCCTCATGAAATATTCAGCCTTCTAGGCATACTTAGGATCGTTTATGTAATCACTATGATGTAGTCCTGAATCAAACTCGGATTATCTTTTAAATTAGGTCTTTGGTTAGGGCTTAACCCTAACCCGTATCTTAGGAATTGAAATTGCTTTAAAAAACTCTTTTTTAATCTAGGAAGGTTTCCATTGTGTTTGCTTCGTTAATCTAATCCCTTCTGCAATAAATTTATATAGTTCATGGTAAACTTGGATCATCAATTTCTCTGGTTCGACCCAGATATGCCACGGTAGGCAGATGCCATTGCGAGATTGTAGACATTATTACTGATAGATTGTTGGTCCATTTGATCGTGTTTTAGTACAATTGATATGTTCAATCGTTCAATATCAGAAACAAAATACAAACAACAAGATGAAGATGAATGATCACAACCACAATGTATTCAAATATAAACAATAAGGATTCAATACAATCAAAATAAACAAAGCTCAAATATATTGTAGTAGAGTAACAACTTACAATAGTCTCTTGCAACACAATTATTTCATTAGGGTTCTGCAAGGATGCTCAATAATGAGCAAGATTAAAACTATTTATAGAAGTCATAGTTTCGCTATCAGTGAAACTAAGCTACCGAAACTATAGATTCGCCCGACAGAAACAACAGTTTTGCCGGGTGAACTAAATAGTTGACTATGAGCGAAACTGTAGTTTCAGTCATAGTTTTGCTTGGCAGGTAAACTAAACAAAACAAGCAACATACCAAAGTAAACTAATATTAAACCTATTACAATAGAATATAAAGTCCAACCTATACATGATCTTCAATACTCCCCCTAGGTTGGACCTCACTGTCTTCATAAGTCTTGACTTGTCTGATCGGCTCTAATCTCTACAACTATCTCTGATGATTCTTTTCCAGTTCCTGCAGCATCATCCTTGGAAGCTTCAGCCACTAATTCTCCCTGGACAACACCTACATCATCATCATCTTATGTATGTGCACTAGCTTCAGAAAATTTCTTTATGAGATCCTGCACATCCATCCTTACCTCATATTCTGCCCTTACTTTCTCAGCCAATTCTTTCACTTCTGCTCTCACTCCTCTTACTTTATTAGCAATAATCATGAACATACTACCTTCTTTTCTAGTCTCTTCCCCTTCCCCTGCCTTAATATGGTTGTCACAGAGAGTCTGCAGATCTTCATCACAGAAAGTAAATATCTCCATTAGATCAAACAATTTGTATTCAACTCCATCCTTCACTCTGATCACCGCCTCCCCTGAGTTGTTGTCGTAGAACCATTTTTCAAACTATTGTAATCTCTGCGGTTGAGGATCCGACAATCTTATCCTATTCACTGTTTGAGGGGTTTTCACCCTTAGCACAATCTTCCCTTTACCAGTCTCCTAGTCTTTCTCTTTCTTTGATCTTCTATGTTCAACCTTCATGAAACCAAATGACTCAAAATTATCATTCAGTCCATTCTTTATTTCTTTCTCCAGCAACATAGCTCTTTCACTGAAATCAACATTCAATATAATGGCAGCACCGCCAACCTTCTTAAATCCCATTTTGGCAAGGTCTTGAATGCCTTCCTCTTATGCATGTATGTGATTCCTCCCCCTTTCCTCTTGATCATAAACATCTTGAGGCCAGGGTTATACTTCCAACCAATGATTTTCTTATCAGCCTCTTTCTTACTTAACCCTTGTAAATTTTGAAAAAGGGGAGTTAGCTCTTGAATCTCCTTCTCCTTCACAAACCAATCATCCTTTGACATCTCAAACACATCACTCTTATCATCGCTCTTCTTGACCATATAGGTAAGTGGTCTTTCTTCCATTTCATAATATTCGGGCTTAGAGTCATAATCAACTAACTGCTCATCATCTTCTTCCTAATTCACCAATCCCTTCTCAATAGTCTTCTCAACAGCTTCAGTTTGTTAGGAGAACATCACTTTTCTGCCAAAATCATTAATGTCCATCCCTATATCAACAAAACCAGCTTCAAACGCCTATTCCACATTCTCTACATTCGTATTTTGCTGCTACCTCATTCTCTTTCTTAACCTCCTGCCTCACACTAGAGCCCCCTGCCTCCTCAGTCGCAACCCCAGACGTGCCTTCTCCTGTCCGATAAAATGTACCCACATTTAGAAATGGATATTTGGAGGTGTCAGTAAAATTATCTAACTCAGCTTGAGTTATCTATTGGGCAAGCCAACAACTATCTTAAGTTCATTCACCTCAGTCAACAGTCTCTTTATCAATATTTACTGATCTATCATCATTCTTCTCATCCCTTCAATCATCTCATCTTTATGTTTTTCCCTCACGTCCTCATCCAAGCTTGCCTTTTCCTCCCTTCTTGGGGGCTCAGTAAAAGATTGATGTCTATGTTTGGATCTCCGCTCAGTTTCTCTGTTGGACCTGAAAGGATCATACATGCCAATTCAATTAGTGAGTTGATGGTTATTCTGCTGGAATTCCCATAAGTCCAAATGGCAATGTGGATGAAGATCTAGTAGTAGAAGAACAAGTATTGGCTTACCGCATTTGTTAATGCGGAACGCAAAGAACAAATGCTAACAAGTGTTTGTTCTTCCGCATTAACAAATGCGGAAGACAAGAAGTAATGCGGACAAGATTTTGTTCATCCGCATTTGCCAATGCGGATGACCAGACAAGAATGCGCAGAAGTATTTTTTCATCTGCATTACCCAATGCGGATGACCAACATACTAATGCGGAAGACCTAGTGAAGAAATGCTGATCAAGTCCATCTCATCCGCATTTGCCAATGCGGATGAACAAGAAGAAATGCAGATGAAGACTTGGACTAGTTCTGATGTATAGGTCAAGGGTAGTTTAGTTATTTTGTAAAAAGGCATCTTGTCAGCCTATAAATAGAATAGAAAATCTCGTACATGAGGAGACACATAATAGACAATTAGAATATTTTGTATTAAACATTCTCTAGGTGCATTATTATTGTTTTTGCTATAACCCTAGGATTTATTGTAATTAATCACCTTCATCAAAATATACAAAGCATTTATGAGTTTATTCTTGCATTAAAGTTTATTGATAGTTTGTTTCTGTTGGATCCTGAAAGGACCATACATGCCTATTCAATTGGTGAGTTGATGGTTGTTTTGCTGAGGTTCTCACAAGTCCAAGATCCAATGCAGATGAAGATCCTGCTGAATAGAAGAAACGCGGACAAGTGAAAAAATGTGGACAAGTGTTTGTTCAACCGAATTAATTAATGCGGATGGCTTATGAGAAATTCGGACAAATGTTTGTTCATCCACATTTGTCAATGCGGATGACCAGAGAACAAATGCGGACAACATTTGTCAATGCAAATGACTAGAGAACAAATGCGGACAAGTGTTTGTTCATCCGCATTTGTCAATGCGGAAGACCAAGTGAAGAAATGCTGATCAAGTTAACTCATCCATATTTGCCAATGCGGATGACCAGATGCAAATGAAGACTTAGGCTAATTCTAATGTAATAAGTCAGGGGTAGTTTAGTCATTTTGTAAAAGACAACTTGTCTGCCTATAAATAGAATATTCAACCTCGTATATGAGGTGACCTAATTGATAGAAAAAGACAGAAAAGATAGAATATAGAAAATCAGAATATTCTTTGTATCTCCTTGGTGCATTATTACTTTTCTTGCTAAACCCTAGCAGCCATTGTAATCAATTACCTTCATCAATATACAAATCATTTATGAGTATATCTTCTGCATCTAATGTTTCTTGATTGAATGATTCCGCCATTCAATCACTAACTTGATCATCATATTCGATCCTAAGTGAGAATCTCAATCTCACCACCCGGTCAATTGTTATCAGAGCTTTGGCACTCGGTTCTTTTTCAGATCTACCCTAGATCCGAATAGAACTTGATTGATCTAGTGATTGAGTTGCTAGTAAACTGTTCTATGAACTCTACTTAGTAAACAAAAGAATATACACATCCACCATTACTGTTCAAGCAATTTCTTTCAAGAACACAACAACAGAACTTCATTCTCGAAGTTATGAACAGTTGACATAGCAAAAATTAACAACAATAAACTCATAAAAGTAACAGATCTGAAACTGAAATCTGTTTGGACGATTTGGGCAAGTTGGACTAATTGAACCTAAAATTCATCTAATCGGTAATTAAACAAGTTAAAACTACCTATTAAAATGGATTCTCACAGTTATCCAGAACTTGGTCATACACCTAAACCTCCTATGCTTAAACACAAATCTTAGTTTAAGCAATGGAAAATCAAGTTCAGGAATTACATTACAGGTGTAGATCCTAATTTTTGGATCTCAATATGCAAGGGGCCACACATCCTTGTCATTCTGTCTACAGATCAAGCTGCTATCTACAAGACAACAAGGATACCCATTGAAGATCTAACTCTTGATGATAAAGATTACAAGAAAATCAAGATTGATCTCAAAGCTTCCTCTATCCTAACTCAAGGACTCAAGATGGATGTGCTGAAAAGATTGGAGAAGTATGGTACTGCCAAAGCTATATGGGATGCACTGCAAATTATGTGTGAGGGAAGCAGTGAAGTTGCAGAAATTAATAAGGATAAGCTTGTTAATTAGTACGAAACATTTCATCACTCCAAGGGGGAGTCCATATCCAAACAACTGCATAGATTTGTAAAGTTGGTAAATGACTTGGAAATCATGGGAGTCACTTACAAAATCAATGAATTAAAAAATAAAATGTTGCACAGTCTTCCAGAGACCTGGAAACAAAATGTGACAATGTTAAAGAACACTCTTGATCTTGAGAGTACAACTCTGGACATAATAATAGTCAAGATAGAAGCATTGGAGTTAGATGAAAGAAGCAGAAACTTGGGAGGACCTAAAGTGATTGAGGCATATAAATCTCCATCAGAATCTCATTCTATGGAAAATGCCTTCATTACTGAGGAGGATGGTTTCATCTCTTCAAGAGTCACACTGTCATGCCTGAATCTGTCATACTCAATGAGACAATTGAACCTAACACTATTGAAACAAAAACAATAGTAAAACAGATCACAAATCCTCAAAACCAACCAAATGTTTACATTGAAACCAATGAGGATAAAATCAGATTAGGACACCTAATCAAAATCAAAGAGTGTTCAGACAAGGCAGTGAGTGTCATCAAACCCACAAGCCCCGTAAAGGCAATTATTATATTTATAAAATTCATACCTTCTGTTTTAAAAGGTAAAAATAAGTTTTTGAAGTTAGTTAAACCCACTGTTGAAAATAGTTCTGATAATGAGATTATATCTCCAAACAAATCAAGCAAATCAGACAAGGTTTCACTGTAAAATAAATAAAAGAGATCACTGATTTCAACGTGTAAAACTCTGTCAGACCCCCAATCTTCAAAATTAAGACATGGTGTTGGTTTTGACTTATGCAACAAGGAACACCTTGACTAATTTTAGAAAGAGGTAAAGAAAGGGTTGAAGAAACAAAAACAACCTAGAAAATCGAACAAAATGGCTGATTTTGATTCATCCCCTGAGTAAAGGAAAGTGGCTCAGCAGCAAATGAGAAAATCAGCTGTGTCCCACAAATCAAATTTTGATTCAATCAACAAACAAATGTATTATGACATTTGTGATATGTTCAATCACAAAATAGAAGAGTGCTTTTACAACCAATATTGCTCTATCTGTGACATGAACAACCACTTAACCAAAAACTATTAATTTAACAAATATTGTTCGGTCTATGATATGAACAATCACAATACATCTGATTGTTACTTCAATCAGATGGGAATGAGAATTGCTCAAAACAAACCTATCTCAACAACATCATCTGGCAAAATACAAGTCAAAAGTCAATTACACACTAATCAATCTAGGACATCTAGATCACTCAATGACAGGAGTATAACAAAAGAAATGTGGAAAAATCAAAGAAACAACCATTATATTAATCAAAAGTCTGACTTTTCAAAACCCAAAATGATTCTTGAAAATAAAAAACGGCTTAAATTTATTCAAAAGAATAGAGATCAAAGATTTCACTACTCATCTTACTCTTCTATTAATGTTGATGAGAAGACTCCAGCAAAATATCATAAGCATTCTCCAAGGTCACCTCTAAATAGATCAAAATTTAGAGGAAGGTATCAAGAAGTCACCATAATAGATAGGAACGGGAAACCCAAGACCATCATGGCTTGGGTTCCACATTCTAATTAGTTCTTTTGTGCTTGTAGGTTCATCCACATAGGTCAATAGCTTATGGTACATGGATAGTAGATGTTCCCGACACATGACTGGAGATCGTTCCCTCCTTCATGACTTCAAGCATATACATGGAACTACGGTGGCATTTGGTGGAGATTCACCGGGTGGTAGAATTACAGGTGAAGGATCTGTGACAAATGGGATGCTAAGCTTTGACAAAGTGAACTACTGTGAACAACTGAACTTCAATCTGCTAAGCGTGTCTCAGATCTGTGACAAGAAATATTCAACTCACTTTACCAACACTCATTACTACATTCTAAAACCTGGATTTCAGATCTCAGAAGAATGGGTTGTCCTAAAGACCTCGAGGAAGAATAACACTTATGTTTTAAACCTGAATTCTACAACACCTACAGAAGAAACTTGTCTTTTGTCAAAAGCATCATTTGATGAGTCACAACTTTGGAATAGATGTTTGGGGCACACAAACTTTAAATACATGAACAGATTAGTCAAAGGAAACCATGCCATTGGTATTCCACAAAAATAATTTCACTTTGTTGATCACTATTCAGCATGCCTCAAAGGAAAGAACATAAATCTTCTCATAAATCCAAGCTGATGAACACAAACAGTACTATATTGAAGTTACTTCACATGGATCTGTTTGGACCAACTCATGTAACGAGCATTGGAAAGAAATAGTATTGTTTGGTGATCATTGATTACTTTTCACGATTTACATGGGTTTTCTTCTTACTTCATAAAAATGAGGCATCTCAAATGATAAAAGACTTTATCACTAAAATAGAAAATTACCTTGAACATAAGGTCAAAACAATCAGAAGTGATAATGGAACTGAATTTAAAAATGAAGGCATGAGTTCTTTTTGTGCAACCAAAGGCATTGCTCATCAATTCAGTGCAACTAGAACTCCTCAACAAAATGGGGTAGCTAAAAGGAGGAAAATCAGTAAGAACAATGCTAGCCGATGCTAAGCTGCCAATCACCTTCTGGGCAGAGGCAGTTAACACATCGTGCTTTGTACAATATCGAACTCTAATTGTAAAAGAAAGCAACATGACTCTATATGAACTGCTCTTTCATAGAAAACCATTCATTGGATTTCTTAAATCATTTGGTAGTCCTGTCTTAATATTAAACACCCGAGACTATTTGGGAAAGTTTTCATTAAGTCTGATGAAGGATTCTTTGTAGGTTATTCTTCTGTTTCAAAGGCTTACAGAGTGTTTAATCCTAGATTAAACATTATTGATGAATCAACAAATGTTCAATTCAAGGAACATTCGTTTCCCAAATCTATAAATGGTCCCGACTGGTTGTTTGATATTGACTCATTTACAAAATCATTTGATCAATTTCACTTGTCTGATGCAGGAAATATTCATTCAGGTTTCTTCAGCTGTAGAAAGAAGAGATGACTTTCCATTGATTCCTCCTACATCTGCTGAATACATGAATGAAGATGTTCCTCTCTAAGCTGATCCCATCAGACAACCATCACAAGACTAGAGTGTTTCAACTGAAGGAGGTCCAAGCGTCTTACCGTCACACTCAAATGATCTGATAACTGAGATCAGAAATCAAAAACAAGTTACTCCTCCAGCTGAAACACAAAGAACATCAAATGATGGAAGCAATCACAGTGCTGCTAAAGCTGAAGAAGGAAATGAAACGGAGTTTGACTATCTTCATAATTCAACAACAGTAGAAGATGAAAGTGCCTCTGACCATAATGAACTGAATATCTCCAATCTTGATGTAACCATTGCTGGTGACTCCATTCCAACCACCAGAATACACAAGAATCATCCAGTTGAAACCATTATTGATGAACTTCATGAGAGGGTGACAAGAAGCAAGTCCAGTATTGCAAACATCTGTTTGTTCTCATGCTTTCTATGTCAAATAGTACCAAGAACATCAAAGAGGCTCTTCAAGACAATAGTTGGATTGAAGCAATGCAGGAAGATTTGCTCCAATTCAAGAAGCAAGAAGTATGGCAACTGGTAGATCTTCCTGAAGGACAATACCCTATCGGTACCAGATGGCATACAGGAGCAAGACTGATGATAGAGAGATCGTCATCAGAAACAAAGCAAGATTAGTGGCACAGGGATACACTCAAGAAGAATGAATCATTATGATGAAGTGTTTCCACCTGTTACCAGATTAGAAGCAATCATAATCTTTCTAGCATATTCTGCGTCCATGAAATTTACTGTTTATAAAATGGATGTGAAGTGTGCCTTCTTGTATAGAAATATTGCTGAGGAGGTCTATGTGAGTCAACCACTTGGCTTTGAAGATCCAGATTTGCCTCATAGAGTTTACAAGCTTGACAAAGCTCTATATAGTCTTCACCAAGCTCCAAGGAAGTGGTATGAGACTCTATCATCCTTTCTTCTTGAAAATGGATATGAAAGAGGAAGGATTGATCAGACTCTCTTCAAAAAAAGAAGAGGAAAAGACATGCTTGTAGTCCAGATTTATATGGATGATATCATCTTTGGCTCAAAACACAAGCAACTCTATAAAGAGTTTAAAGACCTTATGCATTCAAAATTCCAAATGAGTGCAATGGGGGAACTCATTTTCTTTCTAGGGGTGCAAGTCCAACAAACAGCAGATGGAATCTTCATTAATCAATCAAAATACATGGAAAATATGTTGAAGATATTCACTTTAGTGATTTTCAGTCTATCAGAACTCCTGTGGATACTAAAGTGAAGATTGGACCTGATCAGAAGGCAAATCAGTGGACCAGACTCACTATTGATCTATGATCGGTTCACTTATGTATCTAACAGCCAGTAGGCCTGTCATTATTTTTGGTGTTTGTGTGTGTGCCAGATATCAAGCTGATCCTAAGGAATCTCATGCGAATGCTATCAAGAGGATATTCAAATATCTTAAGGGCAAACCAACTGTTGGATTATGGTATCCAATGGAAGGAGACTTCAATCTCTATGCCTTCACTGACAGTGATTATGGAGGATGCAACTTCAATAGGAAATCCACCTCTGGCGGTTGTCAATTTCTTGGTCCCAGATTGGTCTCTTGGCAATGCAAGAAGCAGACAAATGTATCTGTCTCAACAGCAGAAGCTGAGTATATTGCAGCATCAGCTTGTTGCTCTCAAGTTCTCTAGATTCAAAACCAGATGCTTGATTATGGTTTTAACTTCTTGCACACACCAATTCAGATTGACATCACAACAACTGTTTTCATAACAAATAATCTAGTTCAAAACTCAAAACCCAAACACATTGAAATAAGATATCACTTTTTGAGAGACTGTTCTGAAAAAGGGTTGATATAATTGATTCAAGTACCCACTGAAAATCAATTGGCTGATTTATTTACTAAGGCATTTGAACCTGGTAGGTTTGAATTCCCGGTTCAATCAATTGGCATGATTAACCTTGAGTAAAACCAATCAAAACATCAAAAACAAGTCAAAAATACTTGAAAACCACAAAAAGAAGTAAATTTTTATGAAGAGTAGAATATCATTTGGAAATAATATAAATACAGTCGTTATATCATTCACTGTGCTTAATTATTAAAATTGCAAGACTGTCATGACTTACCAGATATGTTGGTAGGCTCAACTTGGAAGAGAAGATACATGCAGTGATTAATAAAAATCTTATTCAATAGTGAAACACTCATCACAAAGTATAGGTATGTATTGGCTTATCTGAGTGCATGTGTGCGTAGTAACCTAAACACAATGGTAATGATACTTTATAAATCTCTTTCACCTACATCCAGTTTCATCTTTGTTTTGTTGAGCAAAGTCTTGATGAAACATGCACATAGTGCAGATGTACTGATCCAAAAGAATCCCAATGAGAAACACATCCAAATTGGATGAATCTACAAAAGCAATACATTCCAAGTGAATGAACAAAAGAATCCTATCATGGATCACCTTCCAAAGTTAAGTGAAAAGAATCCCAATATGGATCATCATGAAAATGATCAAACTAAAAGAATCCTGATGAGGATCAGTGATAATCAGTTCTTATAACTTAAGTAACCTGGTAAGGAAAGTTGTGAAAATATTCTACCATGCATTGTATAAGGAAGGTTGATCATTCTATACTTGTGTGTGTGAGGTACATATTGAATAATTAAATCAACCAAAAACATGATAAATATCATTTGCATCAAAATATCAACCTGGTATGAGTTTAAGAGGACAAACATACCTTCAATCATCAAGGTCATAAACATGTCCATTTTATCATAAAGGATGCACATGTGTAATGTAAGATTGATATGATCCCAACAAAAGATATCTTTCTCTTCATTATAAATAATCAAAATTATATTCAAATAGTTTTTAAAATCTTTAAAGTTTCAATCCAGATATGGATATAAACTTTAGGGGGAGTAATTTGTAATGCATTTGATCAAATCTATATAGATTCTTAATAACTTAAATACTTTCTTAAGAATTAAAAACAAAAAAAAATGCATGTGTTGGTGCAGAAGTTATACCATAGTATCTCAGCCTATGCAAACTCTTGGAAACATGAAAAGTCCAAGATCAGTCAAACAATGGGAAACTTGTATCACTTCTGACATACAAGCCAATCCAAGAAAGAATTGACAAAATCAACAGTCAATAACTTCATAAGACACAAATTAAATCAAAGACAACTTTCATAACAAGGAAAATCAAAAGCATAAAACATTAAGTTTTGATTAAGTTCAAAATTTAATGCAGGTAAGCGCATTGGTTAATGCAGGTGAAGGTAACCCATGCTTATAACCAATGCAGATAACTTTTTATTTCCAAGTAAAACTAATACGGACAAAGATTGTACTCTACCACAATAGTGTGTTAAAAGTATACATGATCAAGTAAATGTTGATTTTATTCTATCGCATTTGCTACAGTGAGCAATGCTGAACAAATTTTGTCAGCCGCATTTGCTACAATGAGCAAATGCTAACAGTCTGATCAGCCGCATTTGCTATAGTGAGCAATGCTGAGCAAGTTTTGTAAACCGCATTTGTTACAGTGAACAAATGCTGATGAACTTCGTTCTTCCGCACTTGCCATAGTGCACAAATGCGGATAGAAGAAAACTAAAGTAACAAAACTTTCGCATTTGCTACAGTGTGTAAATGCGGATTCCTAAAATCACAAGTTAAAACTCTTCCGCATTTACAATAGTAAACAAATACAGATGTGTAAAAACCATCCACATTTGCTACAGTGAATTAAAAATCCAACTCAAGCAGTACCTTTTATGCCTCCATAAGACCCACAGAATCTTCACAACCTCAATCACCACCCAAACATTGAAAAACATAGGCTGTATGATCCTTAGGGGGAGTATTGTTCGACCCTAAAAGGACCATACAAGACTATTCAATTGGTGAGTTGATGGTTGTTTTTTCGAGGTTCTCACAAGTCCAAGATCCAATGCGGATGAAGATTCCGCTAAATAGAAGAAATGCGGAAAAGTGAACAAATGCGGACTAGTGTTTGTTCTACCGCATTAACTAATGTGGATGGCTTATGAGAAATGCGGACAAGTGTTTGTTCATCCGCATTTGTCAATGCAGATGACTAGAGAACAAATGCGGACAAGTGTTTGTTCATCCGCATTTGTCAATGCGAATGACTAGAGTACAAATGCAGATAAGTGTTTGTTCATCCACATTTGTCAATGCGGATGACCAGAGAACAAATACGGACAAGTGTTTGTTCATCCGCATTTGTCAATGCAGAAGACCAAATGAAGAAATGCTGATCAAGTTAACTCATCCATATTTTCCAATGCGGATGATCAGATGCAAATGAAGACTTAGGCTAATTCTAATGTAATAATTCAGGGGTAGTTTAGTCATTTTGTAAAAGGCAACTTGTCTGCCTATAAATAGAATATTCAACCTCGTATATGAGGTGACCTAATTGATAGAAAAAGACAGAAAAGACTATAGAAAATCAGAATATTCTTTGTATCTCCTTGGTGCATTATTACTTTTCTTGCTAAACCCTAGCAGCCATTGTAATCAATTACCTTCATCAATATACAAATCATTTATGAGTATATCTTCTGCATCTAATGTTTCTTGATTGAATGATTCTGCCATTCAATCACTAACTCGAACATCATATTGGATCCTAAGTGAGAATCTCAATCTCACCACCCGGTCAGTTTCCGCCATTCAATCTCTAACTTGATCACTATATTCGATCCAAAGTGAGATTCTCAGTCTCACAACCCAGTCAATTGGTATCAGAGCTTTGGCTCTCGGTTCTTTTTCAGATCTACCCAAGATCTGAATAGAACTAGATTAATCTGGTGATCGAGTTGCTAATAGAGTGTTCTATCACCTCTATTTAGTAAACAACCAGATAATACTCATCAACAGTTACTATTCAAGCTCTTTCTTTCAAAAACACAACAACAGTCTTCATTCTCGAAGCTGGGAACAATTGATATTGCAAAAATTAACAACAAGAAACTCAGAAAAGTAACAGATTTGATTCTGAAACCTGTTTTGGATGATTTGGACAAGTTGGACTAATTAAACCTAAAACTCATCTAATCTATACTTAAACTAGTTAAAACTACCTATTAAAATGGATTCTCATAGTTTTTCAGAACTTGGCCATACACCTAAACCTCCAATGCTTAAATACAAATATGAGTTTAAGCAGTGGAAAATCAGATTCATGAATTACATTACAGGAGTAGATCCTGACTTTTGGATCTCAATATGCAAGGGGCCACACATCCCTGTCACTCTGTCTGCAGATCAAGCTGCAATCTACAAAACAACAAGAATATCCATTGAAGATCTAACTCTTGATGATGAAGATTACAAGAAAATCAAGATTGATCTGAAAGCTTACTCTATCCTGACTCAAGCACTCAAAATACATGTGCTGAAAAGATTGGAGAAGTATGTTACTGCCAAAGTAGTATAGGATGCACTGTTAATTATGTATGAGGGAAGCAGTGAAGTTGCAGAGATTAACAAGGATAAACTTGTTAGTTAGTATGAAACATTTCATCACTCCAAAGGGGAGTCAATATCTAAGAAACTGCATATATTTGTATAGTTGGTAAATGACTTGGAAATCATGGGTGTCACTTACAAAGTCAAGGAGTTAAAAAAGAAAATGCTACACAGTCTTTCAGAGACCTAGAAACAAAATGTGACCATGTTAAAGAACACTCTTGATCTTGAGAGTACAACTCTAGACATACTAATAGCAAAGATAGAAGCATTGGAGCTAGATGAATGAAGCAGAAACTTGGGAGGACCCAAAGTGATTGAGGCATACAAATTTCCATCAGAATCACACTCTGTGGAAAATGCCTTCATTACCGAGGAGGATGATTTCATCTCTTCCAGAGATCAACTAAAAAACAATGGGTACATTGCAACTCCACCAATTAATCATCCAACAACATCATCCCAAGCAACCGGATTCACTGCAACTCTTACAAACACTACTGATGACACTATATCTAAAGAACAAAAGGCAGCTTACAATGCCTTTGTTGCAAGCTTTGAAGCCTATTTGGGAGGAAGACTCACATTAGCTCATCTGATCCAATAAGATCGAGAAGAAATGGATCCAGATGATGTAAAAGAAATGGATTTGCAATGGCGAATGCCATGATTGCTATGAGAGCAAAGAAGTTTTTCAGAAAAGGTAGAAAACTCAGCCTTAATGAATACACAAAGCTTGGATATGACAAATCCAAAGTGAAATGCTTCAACTGTGGCATGACTGGCCACTTCTCAAGAGAATGCAATGCCCCTAAAAGAAGCAACTATCAATGAAATTCTCAGCGCCAGTCATCCTCACGGCCAAACTCGATCTATCAATCCTCCAATCATTAGCAGCAGTATCATCATCCACAACAACATCAATCATATCAAAATCAACCTCAACTGACAAACCAAGCTCATGGAAGTAGTCAGCCAACTGCAAATGCTCTCGTGATTTAGCAAGATGGAGTATGTGACTGGAGCCTTTATGAAGAGGAAGTCAAGCCGTAATTTCAAAATCATGCACTCAAGGCTCACATCAACATGGTCCATCTCCCATGCATTCGAAGGTAAAATCTAACCTGTGTAGTGAAAAATGCATTACTAAAGTGCAAGGTTATAGAGAGCATAATCATAAACTTGCAGACAAAATAAAAGAGGAAAAGGTTAAGTCAGAGATGCTCAAGAGAGAATTAAAAGGCTCTGAAATCAAAATAAAATCTCTCATCTATGACATTGAAAAATTACATGGAGAAAAGTACACTCTTCCAGCTGAGAATGAGCGATTGACTGAAAAGTTGGCTCAATCTAAAGCTGAACATACACTTACTGAAGTGAAACTGGAAAAGTTTCAACTGTCTTCAGTCATGCTGTAAGAGATGCTTGATTCTCAAAAGGATCCCAAAGACATGTTTGGGATCGGGTATAACTCTTGTCCTCCACCATATAATGACAACTACACTGTCATGACTGACTCTGTTACACTCAATGAGAAAATTGAACCTAACACTATTGAAACAAAAATAATAGTAAAACAGATCACTAATCCTCTAACCAACCAAATGTTTACATTGAAACAAATGAGGATAAAATCAGATTAGGACACACAATTAAACTCAAGGAGTGTTCAGACAAGGCAGTGAGTGTCATCAAACCCACAAGTCCAATTAAAGCAATTGTTCCTTTTGTGAAATTCATAACTACTATTGCAAAAGCTAAAAAGAAATTTGTGAAGTCAGTGAAACCCTCTGCTGAAAGCAGTTTTGATAATGAGATTATATCTCAAAACAATTAACTCAAATCAGACAAGGCTTCACTGCAAAAGAAACGAAAGAGCTCGCTGATTTCAACATGTAAAACTATGTCAGACCCTCAATCTTCAAAATTAAGACATGGAGTTAGATTTGACATATGTATCAAGGAACACATTGATCAGTTTGAGAAAGAAGTACAGAAAGGGTTGAAGAAACAAAAACAACCCAGAAAATCTAACAAAAGTAGCGTTGTGAAGCAAGCTACAAAAAGGGCTGAGTTTGATTCCTCACCTAAGAAAAAGAAAGTGACAGCTACAAATGAGAAAATCAGCTTAGTCCCACAAATCAAAATCTGAGTCAAGAAACAAACAAATGTATTGTGACATTTGTGAAATTTTCAATCACAAAATAGAAGAGTGCTTTTACAATCAATATTTCTCTATCTGTGACATGAACAACCACTCCACCAAAAACTGTTATTTTAACAAATATTGTTCAGTTTGTGATATGAACAATCATAATACATCTGATTGTTACTTCAATCAGAAGGGGGTGAGAATTGCTCAGAACAAACCTATCTCAACATCATCATCTGAAAAACCCCACATCAAGAGTCATTTGCCCACCAATCAATCTAGGATATCTAGATCACACAATGATAGGAGTAACCCAAAAGAAATATGGAAGAGTCAAAGAAACAACCAACACATTGTTAAGCAAAAGAATGATATTCCAAAACCTAAAATGATTTTTGATAATCATAAACAGTTTAAATTTCTTCAAAAGAATAAAGATCAAAGATTTCACTAATCCTCTGACTCTTTAGTTGATGATGATGAGATGACTCCAGCAAATTATCACAAGCAATCTCCAAGGTCACCTCTAAATAGATCACAATTTAGAGGAAAATATCAAGAGGTCACCATAATAGATAGGAACGGGAAACCGAAGACCATCATGGCTTGGGTTCCACATTCTAATTAGTTCTATTATACTTGCAGGGTCATCCATATAGGTCTAACAACCTATGGTACGTGGACAGTGGATGTTCCCGACACATGACTGGAGATCATTCCCTCCTGCATGATTTCAGGAAAATACAAGGAACTTCTGTGGCATTTGGAGGAGATTCACAAGGTAGAAGAATTACGGGTGAAGCATTTGCGAGAAATGGGATGCTGAGCTTTGATAGAGTGAACTATTGTGAACAACTGAATTTCAATCTTCTAAGTGTGTCTCAGATCTGCGACAAGAAATATCAACTCACTTTACCGACACTCATTGCTACATTCTAAAACCGGGATTTCAGATCTCTGAAGAATGGGTTGTCCTAAAGACCCCGAGGAAGAATAATACTTGTCTTAAACCTAAATTCTACAACACCTATAGAAGAAACATGTCTTTTGTCAAAAGCATCATTTGATGGGTCCCAACATTGGCACAGATGTTTGGGGGCACACAAAATTTAAAAACAAGAAGAGATTGGTCAAAGGAAACCATGTAATTGGTCTTCCTCAAAAAGAATTTCATTTTGTTGATCACCATTTAGCGTGTCTCAAAGGAAGACAAGATAAATTTTCTCATAAATCCGAGCTGGTGAACACAAACAATACTCCATTGAAGCTACTTCACATGAATTCGTTTGGATCAACTCTTGTTATGAGCATTCGAAGGAAATAGTATTGTTTTGTGATCATTGATGTCTTTTCAAGATTTACATGGGTCTTCTTCTGACTTCATAAAAATGAGGCATCCAAAATAATTCAAAACTTTTTCAAAAAAATTGAAAACCAACTTGATCATAAGGTCAAAACAATAAGAAGTGATAATGGTACTGAATTTAAAAATGATGACATGAGTTCAT
Source organism: Flaveria bidentis (assembly GCA_018326385.1). Classification (NCBI taxonomy): domain Eukaryota; kingdom Viridiplantae; phylum Streptophyta; class Magnoliopsida; order Asterales; family Asteraceae; genus Flaveria; species Flaveria bidentis. The sequence goes on from BJCM01175941.1 coordinate 20,270, forward strand.
ATTATGCAACCAAAGGCATTGCTCATCAATTCTATGCATCTAGAACTCCTCAACAAAATGGGATAGCTGAAAGGAGAAATAGAACACTAATTGAAGCAACAAGAACAATGGTAGACAATGCTAAACTGCCTATTACTTTTTGGGCAGAGGCAGTTAACACATCATCCTTTGTCCAAAATCGAACTCTAATTGTAAAAGAAAGCAACATGACTCCATATGAACTGCTCTTTCATAGAAAGCCATTAATTGGATTTCTTAAATCATTTGGTAGTCCTGTATCAATATTAAACACCCAAGACTATTTGGGAAAGTTTTCATCTAAGTCTGATGAAGGATTATTTATAGGTTATTCTTCTATTTCAAAGGCTTACAAAGTGTTTAATACTAGATTAAAATTTATTTATGAATCAACAAATGTTCGATTCAATGAACATTTGTTTCCCAAATCTACAAATGGTCCTGACTGGTTGTTTGATATTGACCCATTTAAAATCTTTTAATCAATTTGACTTGTCTGATGCAGGAAATCTACATTTAGGTGAAACTTCTTCAGCTGTAGAAAGAAGACATGACTTTCTATTGATTCATCCTACATCTACTGAATACATGAATAAAGATGTTTCTCTCCAAGGTGATCCCATCAAACAACCATCACAAAATCAAAGTGTTTCAACTGAAGGAGGTCCAAGCCTGTTACCATCTCACTCAGAAGATCTGTCAACAAATATCAGAAATAAAAAACAAGATACTCCTCCAGCTGAAACACAAAGAACATCAAATGATGGAAGCAATAAAAATGCTGCTGAAGCTGAAGCAGTCAATGAAACAGAGTCTGACTATCTTCATAATTCCCCAACATTACAAGATGAATGTGCCTCTCATCATAATGATCTGAATGTCTCCAATCTTGATGTAACCAAAGCTGGGGACTCAATTCCAACCAGCAGAATGCACAAGAATCATCTAGTGGAAAGTATTATTGGTGAACTTAATGAACGGGTGACAAGAAGCAAGTCTGGTATTGCAAATATCTGTTTGTTCACATGCTTTCTTTGTCAAACAGTACCCAAGAACATCAAAGAGGCTTTTCAAGAAAATAGTTGGATTGAAGCAATGCAGGAAGAATTGCTACAATTCAAGAAGTAAGAAGTATGGCAACTGGTATACCTTCCTGAAGGACAATACCCCATAGGCACTAGATGGCTGTATAGAAACAAAACTTATGATAGAGGGATCGTCATTAGAAACAAAGCAAGACTGGTGGCACTGGGCTACACTCAAGCAAAAGGAATTAATTATGATGAAGTGTTTGCACCTATTGCCAGAATAGAAGTGCAGGATCGTTGAAGGGTGTAAATTACAACACAACAACACAAAAAGGAGATTAACTAAACTTTAATCAAACAGTAAACTGGATTAACCAAGTTGAGATATTAAGAACACAAGTAATGTAAGAGACAGAACATAAAGAACACAAGTGTATGGTTTTCAAGAATGCAGTATATTGCTTTCTCTATTTCTATTATAAGTGTTACAAAGTATATTGGAAAGATACAAGAACATGAGATACTTATACTACATCCTACAGCAGGCTATACTTTGAAAGCTAGCTGGATACAATTGACTAGACACAAACAAAATTAATTGTAAAGTCAAAAGGCAGATTGCCTTTTGACTTGTGACTATGACATGCCATAGCTCACATCCTTATCTATTACAAAAAAAGGATAAAGTACATAAAGTAGAAAGTTACAGACTCAAGACCTCAATGTACA
>BJCM01175944.1:0-21753 GCA_018326385.1 Flaveria bidentis
TCGCACGAATGAGAAACCCTAACCTATAAATACCACTTAAATCATGGAAAAACGTAACACTTCGAAGACTTACGTACTAAATCATACGCTAGCCGTCCAGAGACTTCTAAGAACCTGTTCCAAGTTCATAGATCGCACTAGATCGATTACCAATTGTTCTTAATGTTTAGATTCAATCTACAATTGCTTCTACGTGCGTTCTCACTGATTGGATCGCCAATCAAATAGGATTCTGCACTATTTGAGTTGGTATACACGTTTATCAATTAGTATTTCGTCCAATACACGATCCTAACAATCATATCTCAACTCCTACTTATGTTGAAGAAAACAGGATTATGCCCTGGAAATTTGATCTAGAGTGGGATTGTGTAATCCATAAGAGGGTATCTAAAAGAGTAGAATACTTTTATTTACTTGAATCAATTCTTCTATAGTCTGATGCTGATATTCATGACCTCTAAAGCCTAATCATATCCAACTACCCAATAAGCCCAAGAGAAAAAGACTTCTCTGTATTTATGCGGAAATTAAAAACAAAATTCAAGGATGATGTGCTAAAGGAAGCAAGAAAGGAAGATACTGATCACAAGAAAAGAAGTCAAGGGCAAAGAATATCAAAATCCAACTCCTCTACTCTAGTTGATAATAAATTCCTGAGTAGAGTTGGTTACTTAAATAGAAAAACAACTACCATAAAGATTATTGAAGGAAATCAATACACATTTCCCATAACTGAGTGGGGATATGTTGAGAAGACTAAATAACTGGTGTTGTTAAGAAATGAAGAAAAGAATAAAGCAAGGAGTATAAGACTTTTTGATCTAGTTGAAATCAAACTTCTTCATCCGAGCTACACCTCATATCTTCATGATAAGTTCTTCTTAAAACTCAAATCTGGACAAGCTCAAAATGACCTATGCTTGTATGTGCACTTAATTCAAGTAATTGATAAACTTCATGCCAAGGCATATAAGAGAAGGAAGTTTGAGATGGGCCAGTTGATTAGAACAGAGATAAAAGAGGTGTCTAAATTGAGAATCTCTGAGCAAGATGAACTCGAGATAGTACACAACAACAATGTTTTGGCAACTCTTACTACTAAACAAGATAATCTGGGGTTAAGTTTTGAAATATTAAGGATGATCTGCAAGAAGGAAATAAAATACAAGTATGATGATCAAAAGGTTGCAGTCTCCTACTTCAACAACAAGATATATGCAAGAGTGAAAGAACTTTCATGTCTGAAAAGTTGATTATCAAGTATCTAAGCCAAAGGGGGTATTGTTGTGTCTAGACCTGATAGGTCTAGTTACATTGTATAGACTTAGAATATTTAACCATCTTTTTTAATAAACTATTGTAAATCAATATTGCAGGACCGTTACAAGGGGTGATGCACTTTACAACACAACAACACAACTGAGGAGAGTTCTTTAGAACACTTGACAAATCAAATTAGGAACTGGTTAACTACTATAACAGATGCTAAGATCACAAGTAAAAGAGAGACAGAACAAGATAGCAACACAAGTATTTTGGTTTTCAAGAATGTAGTATATTGCTTCTCAAGTTCTATTATAAAGTGTTACAAAGCATAATGGAAAGTTACAAGTACTTGAGATACATATACTACATCCTACAACGGCCATACTTTAAAAGCCAGCTGGATACATAAGACTAGACAACAAAATCGAATGTAGAGTCAAAAGGCATATTGCCTTCTGACTTGTGACAATGATATGCCATAGATCACATCCTAGTATATTACAAAAAGGATAAAGTACATGAAGTAGAAAGCTCAGACTCAAGACCTCAATGTACAATTTTCCAAAAGCATGGACCTTTCCAACTTGTGAAAGTTGGTGAATCAAACAGAATTGCAGTGGAAAGGTGGTCTAGCTTTATAGAAAAGTACATCAGATAATAGCATGTACATAAAAGTCTTCGGAAGAAATTTGTCTTCATAAACTTGGCTTCGGAAGAATTTGTCTTTGAAGCTTCGCAAGACTTCATCTTTGGCTTCGAAAGATATTGGTCTTGGCTTTGGAAGATATTGGTCTTGTCTTCGGAAGATTTTATACTTAGAATATTTCTTATGAGAGGTGTAAAACTTTCGAAGCATTTCTACTTCAGTACTTCAGTGCATGCATGCTTAGAAACTTTGGATGCTTTGAATGTTTTGACTGCATCAGACTTGTTTGAATCCTTACAAACTCCCCTAGGTTGATGCTAACAATATATTTGAAGATCTTCATCAGTTGATAGTCCTCATCATGATGATGACCAGGCCGTTCTTCATCAGATGATCAAGATTACTCAGACTTTCATAGTACTTCTCATCTCAAAGAGCTCTTGCAGAGGTAGGTTGAATAGGTCTTGCCATCTGTAGACATTCTCACCACCTTGATCTCTAAACACATGCCATCTTTCTTGATTAGTTGTTGAGGTCTAGGATAAGATGGGTCTCTCAAAAGCAAAAGGAGTCTCTTGAATTGGAGTTGACTTGGCTGCCTCTTCATGCACTTCCTCAGGTTGATCTGACTCACCTCGAGGTATGGAGATGGATGGTTTAGAATTATTCTTCTTCTTTGACTTTGGTCTATAAGCCATCCTCGACCTCCTCTTTGATGACTTTAACTGAGAAGACTGGTCTACAACACTTGCTTGATCAGTCTTGTCTTGCTCAGTTGTGTGTTCCTCCCTCACAGGTTTAGTAGGAGAGGGAGTTTGACCCGGTTGTGGATCAGAAGATTCAATTTGCTGAGGCTCAGCAGGAGGTTCAGGTTGTGTTGTCTTAGTTTGTTTAACCTTAACCTCCACTTCAGGAGGAACTTCACTTGGATGGTATTGTAAGTCAAGTAGCTCTCCTCTTTTGATCTTCTGCTTGATTACCATGATGTGCTCATCCATTGTAGATAGAGACATAGGACCAAGTCTCCTTCCGGAGAATCCATATAGCCTCATGAAGCTCATCATCATTTGTCTATCAGCAGACTTCTTCATGCTCTTTTGTATGATGGCTCTTGACCTTGTAGCATCCTCCCTCATCTTTCTCTTAGTTGCCTTTTGTTTTTTAAGTACTTCATGCTCAAGATGTTTGACATACTCAAACTCTATATACTGAAAGGACAATGGAAGAAGAGCAAATGCATGATATAGGCTCGTGGCACTCAGGTAGTTGATCATATTGATCCTATCGGTCTCTTTGTCTACCTGAGGTTCTTGTGGAGCCACAGCCTCTTGTGCAGGACTTTGCATCCTCTTGTATAAACTCTTTTGTCTAAGGGGAGAGATATAATCTCATCAATGTCATAGTTCTTGGTTTGAAGGTATGTAATCCTGACTGCCCTCAACTCATCATCTTGAGTGTTTGGTCCGGGGGTAGCCCTGATTGTAGCTTCCATGAATCCTACAGACCTAGAGGAACTTTCTCCCCTTAGCTTCCTCTTCCTCCCTCTCTCCTCCTCCTTAATCTCCTCAGAAGTCATTTTCCTTTTCCCTTTGTCACTCGCAGACCTTTATGACTTAGGATGGAGAGAGCTTTAGCCTTTATTGCTTGGTGTAGCTTCCAAGCTCTAGCAAGAAAAAGGTTGTAATACACCTTCACCAGCAGGTGCTTCACTAAGGGAATGAATTGCTGAAGTAGTTGTAGGTGTGACAGGGCTCTCAGGCTCTACCACTGGGTCTTCAGTCAAGGTTTCCCCTTTGAAGCTAATCTTAGGGTCTGCCTCAACATCCAGGTGACCAATAGTATTAGCTAATTACCTTTGTCTCCTTATAAGACGGAACTCTTTAGTAATTTTATCCTAAATCTTTTGTGCCAGCCTGTCAGCTCGTCTAGATTGGCTTGGATTGACAAGTGGCACGTTGATTAGGTCAAGACCTTCATAGTAGTTCAAGGACTAAAAATTGAAGACTTCTTGCTACGCTTGAACTCTTTGAAGAATAAGGGCTATTCCGTTTGCATCATACATCCACCCTATGATGTAGTTGGAAGTTCCTTGAGGTGGAGATGATACTGCCCTTGGTATACCTTCCTCAAAAAGACTTTGAAAAAAGGAGTCTATAGAGTCCACATCAATGTGAACTTGAGGAAGTTGCTGTGTATGGTAGTTGCATGTGAGGATGGTGAGTCCTCAATGTCCATGTTCTATGAAGAACTCCCAGGTTCTGTGTTTGTGATGACTTTCTCCCCCTTTTTGGTAGCATCACCCACTTGCATAGGTGAGATAGAGGTTAGATCAACCACATTCATAGGTTCTTATGTTCCTAGTTAAGCTCTTCTTAAAGGTCTCCCAGTTAGTTTTTCCTTAAGATAAGATATCTCAAGTTGTTGATCATTGACCCTATTTTGCAAGGTAGTCACCTGAGATTCAAGATGACTAACCTTGGAGACTAGGTAGGTGCATGTTTTTGACAGTTTTTGCACCTTTAGCCTTAGATTCCCTTCATCTTTATCAGAAGAATCATGGGGGGATGAGAGAATTGGACCAAAGTCCTCCCTCTCACTACCAGCATGGAGTTCTTGGTTGTTGGTTTTCCTCTGCTCAATGACAACTTTAGTTGAAATGTCAATGGGATGAGTTGCCATGGTTGAGGTCTTAATGATGTAATCACTTGCTACAGTGAGAGCCTCTTCTATATGGATATACTAAACAGGTTCAAAAGTATCCACCTCAGTGATAGGTGATTGATATGGGCTAGACATAGGTGACTCAGGAGCACTCATCTCTCTTTGAGTAGGGCAGGAGTAGAGAGACTCATGGTACTCACTAAAACCTAAATCTTCATTAGTATAGAAGTCAAGTTTGGGGATTGGGTGATTTAAGTCTAAAGGTTGGGGATGGTAACTGTCCCCTAAAGGTTGTTCACCTGAGTGTGGAGACTCAGAGTGAAGGCTTAAGACAGTTGGGCTTGTAAGCTCATCAGGCTGAGCATGAGGAACCTCAACAATGATCCTTGAACAAGTGGGAGTGGTTTTCTTCTTAGGAGAAGTAGGTATCTACTTCCTCTTGTATGGGTGAGTGTATAGGGGCCTGCACAGACTCAGTAGCTTGAGTAGGGGTTCATTTGGATTTTCTTTTGTAAGTGAGGGTGATTTGAGGTCTTTTTGGTGATTGGGAGGAAAAAGGTGTGGGTTCAACACTAGCTTCTTTTGCTAGGTTGTCAACTTGAGCAATGAGCTCTAACATTTTTGGGAGAAGGGCTATTTCTACCCATGAGAAGCCAATAGATGGCTTCTTCAAAATTTTAAAGATGTTGGGCTTCATCTGTCCCAATTTAAGAATATTACCTCTTTCCCTCAACGATGAGCCTAGTTCACAGTTGAGAATGTATTGAACATATCTAGGAAACATGTAATACTTTAAAGAGTCCAAGTTAGCAAGTAAATTTGTATAAACAAACTAAGAGTACCTGAACTTGACCCCCTGAACCATTTCATGCACTATGAAGGAGAGATCATCACAAATCTGGTCCCACCCTCCATGCTTGTTGGACAAGTTATGGATAACCACATGAAGTAGGTATTTCCACTGGGATAATACTTTCTTAACAGAGAAATCTCCCTCATATCCCATCTACTCAAAGGAATGGTTTACAGCTTCTTTTGGGAAGAACACCTCACTGTTTATCATCCAGCGGAAGATGATTGTTGATAATGGTTGGAGTGATAAAGATTGTCCTCCCCTGCACTGTGGCAGGCAGTGCTTTCTCCCCATTCATAATGACCTCATAGCAGGTCTTCCAAAATTCAAGCAAGTGATCCTCATAAAAAGTAAGATCAATGGTAAGGGAGTTGAAGTAGTTTGACAGAGCCAGAAAACGACAAACCTCTGAGAAACTATCATATTTCTTAGAGTTCAATAGAGCAACCTTGTTGGGTTGCCTGTGAAGTTGCATGTAGAAATCAGGGTTGTTTCGGAGATTTAGGTTGGCCATTATGAAAAGCTTAAGGGTGAAGGAAGCTGCAGAACAAAGGCGGTTTGGGAGAATTTAGGTTAGAGAAAAAGTGCAAATGAAGAAGATAGTGAAAAAGGGGGAATCGTTGGGTTTATATGTGAAAAGGATCTGAGATAAATGTTATGTAAGAGAATAAACTTTGAAATCCAGAAGTCGGTCCCACCTCTGAAAAAGTAGTTTTCTTTTGCCCAAAAAGTAATTTTTTTGGAAGTCGAGAAATCTTCGGAAGGTTATTTTGCTTCGGAAGTTCTTGAAGAAAAGCTTCCGAAGGCAAATTTGACATCGGAAGATATTTCAAAGATTTTTGAGAATTTTTCTTTGGAAGAGATTTAGAACTCAGAGTATTTATTCTATGAAGAATATAAACTTACGAAGAGAAATTTATTTCGGAAGAACATTTTTTCCTATAAAACATAAAAGTATCTAAGCTGATCTTAAGCTTTGGAAGATATTTCAGAAATTTCTTCCAAAGGTAAAACTACTTAAGTAGACATTTGTTTTCTAAGACATAAGTTTCTTCGAAAGGTAATTTAAAATCTTCCAAAGGATAAAAAGATCAAGATTTTAAAAAATCTAAGGAATGACGTTTAAAAAGATTTTACTTCCAAAGAGAACGAAGGGCTTATGAAGGTGATAAAATAAATAACTTATGACACACAGGTTTTAGAAATAATATGATTAAGTTTTAAAAAAAGCTACTCAAAGTTAATCATCCCAATAGCTGATAAAATATATTTGAATCTTTGTTCATCAAAAACTTTGGTGAATAGATCAGCATATTGTTCATTTGTGTTAACCTTGACTAGTTTAATTAATCCAATTTCAAAACTATCTCTAATAAAATTATACATGATATTGATGTGCTTTGTCCTTGAGTTTTGCATAGGAATTTCTGTGATTGAGATAGCATTGTTGTTGTCTATGTGGATGAGAGTTTCCTTGAAGTTGAATACATAGTCCAACATCTGATTTGAATCCAAAGCACTTGAGCATAGCAGCTTGCAGCAACAAATGTATTCAACCTCAGATGTAAACTTTGCAGTCATGTTGCAGCCACCATAATCACTATCTGCAGAGGCATATAGATTAAAGTCAGAGTTCTTTTGATATCAAAGGCCAAGGGATGGAGCACCTTTGAGATATCTTAGAATTCTTTTGATAGTGATTAGGTGTGACATCATGGGGTTGACTTGATATCTTGCATAGATACATGTAGCAAACATGATATCAGGCCTACTTGTTTTGAGGTACATAAGAGACACAATCATTGCCCTGAAGAGATGCTCATTAACACACTCCCCCTCAAGATCAGGTCCAAGGGAGTGGTTTCTTGCTATGGGTGTCTTAGCAACCTTACAATCAATCATGTTGAATCTTTTAAGTATGTCTTGAACATACTTTGACTGATTTATGAAGACGCCATTGTCAACTTGCTTCACTTGAATTCCTAGAAAGAAATTGAGTTCCCCTATGGCACTCATTTCAAACCTGTCTTTCATTAGCTTTTCAAAGTCTTTGTAGTGCTTTGAATTAGTTGACCCGAATATATTATCATCCACATATACTTGAACTAGCATAATGTCATCTCATGTTCCTTTGATGAAGAAAGTTCTATCAATAGTACCTCTCTTGTTGTCATGCTGATAGAGATACTATGATAGGGTCTCATACCACTTCCTTGGTGCTTGATGCAGCCCATAAAGAGGATTGTCAAGCTTGCAGACATAATCAGGATGATCAGGATCTGCAAACCTAGGTGGTTGTTTGACATACACCTCTTCATCAATCACCCCATAAAGAAAATCACACTTGACATCAAGCTAGTAAATCTTGAAGTTCTTGGATGCAGAAAAAGCTAGGAATATCTTGATAGCTTCAAGTCTTGCCACAGGAGCAAAGGCATCTGTGTAGTCAATTCCTTCCTCCTCAGTACATCCTTGAAAAACTAGTCTACCCTTGTTCTTGATTACAAGTCCTCTATCATCCTTCTTATTTCTGAACACCCATTTGGTTCCAATAGTAGTCTTCCCATGAGGAAGAGGACATAGGTTCCAAACATTCTACCTTTTGAATTGAAGCAGCTCCTCTTGCATAGCTTCAACCCAACTTCCATCATTTAGAGCCTCATCATTTTTCTTTGGCTCTATCTGGGACAAGAAACAAGAGTGAAGACAAACATTTGCATCATGGGTTTGTCCTCTTGTTCTTACCCCTGTATCAACATCTCCAATGATGTTTGTGGAAGGGTGAGACTTGTGGTTCCTTAGTTGAGTGATCATAGCAAGTAGCTTAGACAGATCTAAATTAGGGTAATTATGATCTAGCAATGAGGATTCACCCTCCACATCAGCACACTTATAAAGATTTACTTGATCCAATGAATGTGTGACATAATTGATGTTGTCATCAATGGAGTGGTTATCAACATCAAGAAATTCCTGATCACTGTCACCACCACCATGTTCTCCAACATTTGAAACTCCTTTTTCTGATTTATGTACCTCTAAGCTATAATTTGAAGGCACTCTAGAAGCATTAGCAGGATTTTTCATTGATGTGCTGGTAGAAACATCATTTGCAGGATTGGTTACCACAGGAGCTGAAGATGTGTAGCTTGAAGGTCTTCTTAGCTCAAATCTTGGATCAGGATCATCTATAGGTAATATGTCTATAGACCCAGAAACATACTCACAAGATGTGTTAAAACAGTTGGTAACTAAATTATGATCAAATAGCCAATCAGGGTCAGAACCTTTTACACTGGGATTATGCTAATTGAAAGTCATATTAGCTGACTCTTCAACTACTCTAGTTCTGAGATTGTATACTCTATAAGTCTTAGCTTGGGAAGAGTATCCAATACACTGTCTATCATCTGATTTCCCAGCAAACTTGGCAATTAGATCTTTGGTATTCCAGATGGTGCAAGGACATCCAAATGACCTAAGAAAACCAATAAAATGTTTCCTCTTATGCTAAAGTTCATAAGGAGTCTTACCAAGAGTATTAACCTCTAAAACTTTGTTTTGTACATAGCAGGTAGTGTTGACTGCCTCTGCCCAGAAGATGATGGGCAGTTTAGAGTTAGACAACATAGTTCTTCAGTTTCAATAAGTGTCATGTTTCTCGTCTTATCAACACCATTTTGCTGAGGAGTCCTGGGAGCACTATATTGTCTTGTAATACCCTTTTCATCACAAAATGTATCAAGGATTTTTGTTCTTGAATTTAGTTCTTTGATCACATCTTATGGTTTTGAGCATATGATCACATTGATTCTTAATCTTTAAGATGAAATTCTTCAGAATCTCAGGATTCTCATCCTTAGTTTTAAGAAAGAAGACCCAAATGAAACTTGTAAAGTCACATGTGATCACCAAACAGTATGAGTTCCTTCTTTGACTTATTACACTGGTGGGGCCAAAGAGATCCATATGTAACAAGTGTAGGGGAGTACTGATGGAGTTTCTCTCCTTTGGCTTGTGAGATACCTTGTGTTGCTTCCCTTTCAGGCATGCCACAGAATGGTCATCACTTGTAAACTTTTTCTTTAGCATTCCAGTTACCAAATCATTCTAAGTAAGTTTATTTGTTCTTAAAGTTTACATGGCACATTCTTTTATGCCAGAGGAAAGACTCATCGCTATTTGCTTTAGATAGCAAGCATGAAACTTCTCCTAAGGGAGATGTTTCTTGCAAATCCATCTTGTACATGTTCCCTCTCCTTATGAGAACAATCACTCATGCTTAGTAAAGAGCATGTTATGACTCTGATCACAAAATTGGGATACACTCAAAAGTTTGTACCCAAGCTCCTTGACAAAATTTGCCTTTTCAATCTTGAGCTTACCATTTATGAACTTGCCCCTTCCTGTAATGTAACCTCCAGCATCTCCTCCAAAAGCAACTGGTCCTCCATCAATTCTTTCAAACTTTTGGAATGTGACCTATTGCATGTCATGTGCCTGGAACAACCACCATCGACGATCCATACACTTTTGTTTGTCTTGAGTTGTTCCTGCACAAAAGAGATGGTTAGTTACATTTGAAACCCAAGCCTCATTGGTCTTGGGCTTATCAAAAGAAGTTGAAGACAATGCAACAGTAATTGATGACAGGAATGTTGAAGGGATCATTTGTTGAAGTTGATGAAGAACTTTTAGCCACGTGGTCTTTCTTTGACTTCCACACCACCTTTGGAAGCTTAGACTTGCCCTTCAATACTTCGGAAGTTTTGTTGACTTTGGAAGTTTTGATGACTAGGCCTTTGGAAGATCTTGCTTTCACTGCAGCAGGCTTTAGTACTTCGGAAGTATTTCTTTGTTCGAGACCGAAGTTTCTTCTGAATGCAACTTTCCACTTGTCTTCTTCTTCATTTTGGAGCTTCCGAAGGAAAGAGATTTTCCTTTTGAGGCTTTCTTCTTCTTCTCCAGACTCTTAGAAGTTTCTTTCTTTGTAATGTGGAGAGTACTTTTTGGATTGTAAACACAATCCTTCGCAAAATGAGTGGTACTCCCCCACATAACACAGTCTATTTTCTTCCTTCTAGGAGTCTTCTTTTGTTAACAAGGCTGAACTTGATCACTTTCACTCTCCATCTTCATCTTCTTAGATGATGTGGCAATTCTTGTGGGGTAAGAACTACCTTTGGAGCTTGATGGTTCAGGTTGTACAGCAGTAGTGCACAACTTATTAGCCTTCTTCATGATGATGGGATAACTTGGACATGAACATGAAATCATGTTGTTGGAGTTCAAGTTTGTGTCTTCAGCTTTAACCACTTCAAATCATGCATAAACAAAGACTTGTTTCTATGTAGAGCTGAAGGTGGCCTTGATCTCTTAAGTCTTCTTTGCCTTTCTCTTACTTTTTTTGATCAAGTTCTTTCTCTTGGTCTTGGTCATCACAAAAGCTTTACTCTCCTCAGAGGGATGATGAACCTTCTTAGAATGCTCTTCTTCATTCCTCTCACAGCCATTCTTCATCATCTCTTCTTCAACCTCTTCAGTCAAAGGGTCTATGAGGGGAAGCTCATCTTCACAAGTTCCACAACTAGGAGATCTTACAGACAAGACTATGTGTGGAGGAGCTATCTCACAATATCCTAGTCCATGCTTTTTCTGCTAACAAACATTTGCATGCAAGGATGAGGATATCATGTTCTAGAAGGTCTCTTATTCAAGATCACATTTTTTGCCCTGGCTTTGCTGATCACAAGCTCAACCTGTCATTCAGTCAACTTAGTTATGAGATCCTTGATCTCAGTACTATAATTGGTGTACCCAAGCTTAAGAACTAAAATGGTTTTCTCTAAGTCCTATATCTTTAACTTATAATCATTTTCAGCCTTTTTGAAATCAGATTCTAAGATATTCAAGGACTCAAGATCAAATATCATCTCTAAGTTGTAGCTCTTGTATCTATTTACTTTAGCAATACATTCAGGAGTGCAAAGATGTTCCAATACCTTAGCTTCATCATGGTCAGCCATGAGTGCTTGATTTGGAGATGCATCTTCCACCTGAAAGCTCCGGTCAAAGCTTCCTTTTTCAATAGCAACTGAAGCTTGCTGCTTTGGCTTCTTATTTTGGGAGCTCTCTTAATGTAGTTTGGTTTGGCTTGAGTCTAGCCACCATTTGCTCTTGGTGCCTTGCACTCTCTAGCAAAGCATCCCATCTGGTTACAATTGTAACACTTTTCCTTGCTTTTATCTAGCCCAAACTTTCCAGTGGCTGCATTGCTAGGAAACTTCCTCCCTGTCCTCTTGTAGAACTTCTTGGCTCTGTGAGTGAGAACAGCCATCTGCTAAACTATCTTCATATACTCTAGATTTCCTCTGGATGGATACAATACAAGTCTTTAAGGGTGAAGAGAAAGTTGCTTGTGGATTCATCAGCAAAGACAAAAGCATGAGAAGAACTTGTCTCTTGGAAGGGACTTCCTTAATACCTTTCTCTTGGAGTCTCTAGGAAGGTGATGAACGGACCCTTTTATGAGTGGTTCGGGTAGCATATGAGATCGTGTTGAGGCTCTATGCTATCCCTTTCACTCACATGAAGGGTTGAACCCATTTGATTGCTAGAGTTACTAGATGAGTTTTGCATGTCCATCTCCATCTGATATATCTATTGAGAATACCATACAACTCAGTCCGAGTAAGAGTCTTAAGGTTCTCAATCCTCTTGATAACAACACAGTAATATGTCCATTGTCTAGGAAGGGAGGACATAAACTTCCTCATATTGTCTCTATTCTCAAGACTTACTCCAACATCTATTAGAGTATCCATAATCTTAACATACCTGAAGTATTGTTGAGTCATGGTCTCACCTGTTTTTAAGGTGAAGTTTTCAAACTACTGCTTGAGGAGATCCTTCTTGTTCTTATTGGATTCAGTAGAACCCTCATACATATGCTTCAGTGCATCCCATAGTTTCTTAGCAGTCTTGCACTTCTTAAAGCCTCTGTAAATGGAGTTTGGAATAGTAGTTTGAAGGGTTGTCATGGCTTTTTGATCAATCTCTATTCTATTCCTATCTTCATCAGAGAAATCAGCCACAACCTTTGGAATCATACTACCACAAGTAGCAGATGAGGTGCTTGGTATGTAAGGTCTTTCAACAACAAAAACCCACATCCTTGAGTCTTGAGACTTGATAAAGCCTTCCATTCATTGACACCAAGTATCAAAGTTTTTAGGATTGATCAGTGGAGACTTTGTCATAGTTCCAGTTTCCATATCAGCCTTAGTGATAGTTGTCGTTTGAGTTGTTAGGTGTTTTGTGTGTAAGAGAGATCTTAAGATGGTGAGAATTTATAGCAGGACCATTAGAAGGGGACATGTAATTTACAACACAACAACACAACTGAGGAGAGTTCTTCAGAACATTTAGCAGATCAAATATGGAACTAGTTAACTACTACAAGAGATGCTAAGAACATAAGTAAAAGAGAGACAGAACAAGATAGCAACACAAGTATTTTGGGTTTTCAAGAATGTAGTATATTGCTTCTCAAGTTCTGTTACATAGTGTTACAAAGCATAATGGAAAGTTACAAGTACTTGAGATACATATACTACATCCTACAATGGCCATACTTTAAAAGCCAGCAGGATACATAAGACTAGACAACATAATAATGTAGAGTCAAAAGGCAGATTACCTTTTGACTTGTGACTATGACATGCCATAGCTCACATCCTAATATATTACAAAAAAGAGAATGTACATAAAGTAGAAAGCTCAGACTCAAGACCTCAATGTACAGTTTTCCAAAAGCATGGACCATTTCACTAACTTGTGAAAGTTGGTGAACCAAACAGAGTTGCTATGGAAAGGTGGTCCAACTATATGGAAAAGTACATTAGATAATAGCATGTACATAAAAGTCTTCGGAAGAAATCTATCTTCATAAACTTGGCTTCAGAATACTATGTCTTTGAAGCTTTGGAAGACTTAATATTTGGCTTCGGAAGATATTGGTCTTGGTTTCCGAAGATTTTACACTTAGAATATTTCTTGTGAGAGGTGTAAAACTTCCGAAGCATTTCTACTTCAGTACTTCAGTCCATGCATGCCAAGAGACTTTGGATGCTTTGACTGTTTTGACTGCATTCGACTTGATAGAATCCTTACAATTATCTTGATGTATGCATTATATGTATAGGTTAACCCACAACTATGTTGATTTATTAAGGCCCCGTTCCCGGGACGCTCACAGCTGGTCAATCATCACACATAAAACATATATTTACATCAATTTTGCTAAAACCAAGAAGTGGAAATAATTTAAACAACCATTTCATTTCCTTTATATAAACACTCTTTGCAAAATAATACAACGTTTATTATAGAATATCATTCGTTCGCATTACAATGTGAAAACGTTATCGTATCATAAAATGGATGCCATCCAAAATGAGCCAAGTAGCCACCCCGTGCCATCGTCAGCAACAATCACCTACCAACTAGAAAATGCATAAAAGTCATCGTTGTTGAGTGAGTTCTAGTTTTATAAAACTTTATATTACCTTTAATTCGTTAAACATCTTTTTTACTATCACACGTGATCACACATCATACGTACATCAAGGTAATAGTTATTATCTTCTTTCATCGTTCGTTTCGTACATTTAGTAGGTTTCACACATTTTGTACTTATCACACTTTTCTTACATTTATTATCTTTTAACTTGTATCTAGGTCCTGTCGTATGTTTAACCCCCCCCCCCTCTTGAGCGCAAAGCCATATCATCTAGGGTTAAGTGACAAGGACCCCATATCGCACATATCGCATGTATGGAGTAGTCACGTAGACTAACTCCCCATGTGTGTGAACCCTTAAGGGTTAGCCAAGATCGCAAGCTATAAACACACAATTGAGCTAACAACTCTCAATGAGTTTTAAACCTCCTTTCATTTGCTTGCAAGACTTTTCATTTGTTCATTAATTATTTCCCACTTTAATTATCATAAATCTTTCACTTCGTTAAGATAATACTTTACGTTCATTAACATAATCACACCACATAAAGTCACATCATAATAAGTAGTAAAGAACATAAGAAAACATATCATACAAAAGCATAACATCATCACACATCATCATACATAACATATACCATCACACATCATCATAAACATCATGCGTCATAACATCATGCATCATACATTCACATACATATACATATGCACCACAAGCATAAGTCATCAAAAAACATAACTAATCCTCTGTGGGACAGTGGGGGTTTGGAGGCGGCAGCCCCTGACAGCGGGGTCCTAGGGGCAGCAGCCTCTAGTGGGGTCCAAGGGGCAACTCCCTTGGTTGCGAACTCTCTGGAACTCTCCGCCCTCGGTTCCTTGCAATCCCTGCTCAGGTGGTCGTTTTCTCCACTATTGTAACACCTAATAACCCCACAATCTCTCACCATATTACCAGGCTTCCCACATCTAAAGCAAATGTTTGATCCCATTTTTATTCTCCCGAGTGCTCCTTCTCGCATTTACCACATTTGTTCGACCCTGCACCGGTTGTGACCACACGCCGGTCACCCACCTTCACCACCTTGTTGTTTGGAGCGACTTCACCACGTCCAAACTGTTTCCCATTCCAGTTTCGGTCACCACCACCTCTCGCTTGTCATACAGTCTTCCTGCCAGATCGACCATCGACCTAAACGTACTCGGTCGAGCGGTGATTATATGCCTGGGAATATCCGCTAGCAAGCCCTGAATATACCTCTTGATCTTTCGCTTCAGAGGTGTCACCTGATCAGGCACCAACCGTGCCATCTCGTTGAATTTGGTGGTGTACTACTGATGTATCATGGTTCCCGCCTCCAGCTGCAGGAATTCTCTTTCAACCTTATCCAACTCCCTATGAGGATAGAACTCCTCAATCACAAACTTCTTCAACTCAGACCACTTCATTCTTCCAATCGCCTAATTACCGTCGGCTTGGGCAATATCGTCCCACCAACACAGAGTCCAGTCCACAAACGAGTGGGCAACAACCTTTTGGTCCTCTCGGCACTCGCTGATATCAAGTACAACCTCCATCTCTCTCACCCATCGGTGAGCAGCAGCAATAGTGCCATTACCATGAAAGGTAGGGGGCTTGCATCTTAAAAATGCCCCATAGTTACAGCCTCGTGCTGCCTCATACACATGCTCTTCTTCCTCCTCCTCATCATCGGAGAGAACCGTCTCAGTTTCCAGTCACTCCCGTCCTCCAGAGGTCCTGTTCCTCTCCCTTCTTTCTCCTTCCCTCACATCCTTTATCACTTCTGTCACCACACACGGTAGGATTGTCTGCATGACCTAATTCACCTCCTCAACAACAGCCTCCTTCACTGAGGCTCTCAAGTTAGCACTCTCATCCCCAACCTTTGGACGAGCGTTCTCGGGTTCTTCATGAACCACCTCTTCGGCTCTAGGCCTTCCTCTTGTGCCCTATGGTTCATCCCACGTCTATCACGACCTCCATCACATGAAGCCTTAGAAGATCTACCACTAACCATCTTCTAAGCACGCTATAAGATTCAAACACCAACACGGTCATTCAAGGTAATAGCTCAGTTTATGTCAAGTATAGTAAGTCCCTAATTACAGTGGTTAGTAGTGATTAGCCACTTACTTTATTCTTCATAACCCAATCATTTCCTATCCTGACTACATCAGTATCTAAATCTACCAAAAGCACATAAACTTCATAACATGCGCACGTAATGCTGGTTATCATTAGGAAAATACCTAATGGCACGCAGCTACTCGGACTGGCATCCCTTCCTTTTTCTCCCATTCTCAGTTTAAGTTTAGGTTTCTTTTGAAAATTTTACTCATTTAACTTAAACTTAACTTTGGCTTTGATACCAACTTGTAAGGCCTCGTTCCCGGGATGCTCAAAACTAGTTAATCATCACACATAAAACATATATTTACATCTACTAAAACCAAGCAACAAAAACAATTTAAACAACCATTTCATTTCCTTTAAATAAACACTTTTTACAAAATAATATAATGTTCATTACAGAATATCGTTCGTTCGTATTACAATGCAAAAACGTTATCTTATGAAAAAATGGATGCCATCCAAAATGAGCCAAGTAGCCACCCCATGCCATCCTCAGCAACAATCACCTGCCAACTGGAAAATGCATAAAAGTCAGCATTGCTGAGTGAGTTCTAGTTTTATAAAACTTTATATTACCTTTCATTTGTTAAACATTTTCTTTACTATTACATGTGATCACACATCATACGTACATCAAGGTAATAGTTATTACTTCTTTCATCGTTCATTTTGTACATTTCGCACGTTTCTCAAATTACGTACTTATCGCACCTTCGCTGATAGTTTCGTTGCCACCTTCGCAGGCAGTTTCGCTAGTAGTTTCGCAGGCAGTTTCGCTGGCATCTTCGCTACCAGTTTTGCTACCAGTTTTGCCCAACTTTCGTTGGATAACCATGTCTACGAAACTACCAGCGAAACTATAGTTTCGCAGGAAGTCTTCATAGTTTCGTTGGACGAATATGCAATTTCGTTGGATGAACCCTTAATTTCGCCAAACGGGCTGAAAATTGCGATCCAACCCAGTTTTAACCCAAAATTTCAGTCTTTTACATCCAAAACCTTGGTTTATCACCCTATAAGCTATATCTAAGCTTCTTACATGTTTTCTTACACAAAAACGTGAGTTCTGGGTGAATCTTTACCACTTTTAAAAAGCCCAAGCCCTAGAATCCGGATTTACATCAAAAGGAATGATTAAATGATGTTTCTCACCTCGATTCTTGGTGTTTTCATGTTGTTTGGATGCCACCAACATCGATCTTCAATCCCGTGATCAACCAAGCCTTAAATCTTCAATTCTCTCCACTTTCTCTATCTACTCTCTCTCTCTCTAGAAATTGGTATTGAGTTGCAAATGAGAGTTGCTCAAGCTGATCCGTTTATATATACCGGATGTTCCCGGGATCTTAAACTCGCCAAACACATATCCCGCAAGGTCTACTTGGTCCATACTCCATTACCCGCTTATTTTCTTTAAATAATCTCAGCTAAGCCCCTTATTATTAATTGGCTCGTTTCTACTTTATTCCGGGCATTACAATTTATATGTATGATTGCAGGTTTAATAGAACACGTATTCAATTTCATGAATTTGACTAAGTGTAAGAAACATCTATGTATGAACATTTTTGTTCTTCTGTAGATAATATTCTACAACAATGTAACATGCATCCGGAGATCTTCTACGAAAGAACAGTTTATTGAGGATGAAGTTAAGGGACTCCTACGGAAGGCCAAAGATCGGCGGAAGAACAAACGTTCTACTAAAGAGCAAAACTTCTACGGAAGACCAAGTAGTACGAAAAACGAACACTTGCATGTACTTCACCAAGTACATCAAGTCAAACACTGAGTGATGTCATAAAGTCAACTCCTACAAACGACTTTAACTCAATCAGAGAATGTGTCACATCATAACATTCTACGAGTAACTTTCTTACTTCGGTAAGAAAGTTATCGTTTCCAAGCAATTCACTATTATCCTAACAGTTAATTCATTAGCCTGTAAATACAAGCCATAGGCTCACAGTTAGACATGGCTGAAAACCTAATAATATGTCAATCAATACATCAATCAATCATGAAATCCTAGCAGCCGCAACATAATTTACACCAAAATCATCAATAGAAACATAGCAACCATGATTATCAGCTATTATTATTAGTTCTTTTGTAATCATTAAACTATTTTAATGAAATACTTTTAAATCTGTTGGATTCTTTATGCCCAAGACACCTAGAATATTGATGTGGTTAGTACGTTATGATCCGAGTCGGGTCATACCCAATAACAAGCTTAGCAAACACCAATTAATATTTAATTGATGATATGTTCATGCAATTAAATAATTACACCAATTTAGAAAAGTGGGTTTTCTAAATAAATTGTATATGAGATGGAACAACTTATGAGGATATTTTGTTCATGGGTATTATTTTTAATCTTATTTAAGATTGGTTAAATAACATTAAATAATAATAGTGTGCGTAAGTTATATAATTAAAAGGTTAATTACATAACTTACTTAGTAACTAGTTGTAAATTAATTAGTAGATAAAATTGGGTGAAACCCTATTCTAAAACTAATTTCAGCCACCCCCCTTGATGCGGTTGGTCCCTTTTGTTGTCCTGAGAAGATCACAATTACTAGTCCACACTCAACCTTCTCTTTCTCTCTCACACATGTAAGAACCACAAGAAGAACAAAGGTTCTCTCCATTTTGAAGAAAACTCACGACTGAAAATGGATTTCGGCAGCTTCTTTGGTGGTTTTGGTGTACAAATCCTAGCAAGAAAGGTCTTTGCTTGATGCTTATAGGTATGGAAGCTTGAGGACACTTACCTTGGTGTCTTTGGTCGTTTAAGAACCTCATTCTTTTCCTTAAATCACACGTTTTGACAGCTCTACAAAGGTAGTTTCATAAGTGTATGTTTTGGTTGTTATTTCTTCTTGATAGCTAGTTGATTCACATATATTTGATCCTATGTTCTTGGGTTTGTTATTGCTAAGTATTATGCCTTAATTTTCAGTTTACAAAACATAATATGAAGGTTTGATTCTGCGTTTTTCATGTTTAAATGGTTAAACAACTTTGATAATGTGTCCAACAAACCCAACAAAATCAAATCATATTTTCTCATTCATTGCACTTAAATGACCTATTCTTCACTATTACTTATTATTTCAATTGTTATTTCATATTCAATCAATTAAACAATGAATAGTGATAATTTTGCAATCATTATTCAAACTGAATCTAACCAGATATTCTTGATTGCGATCCTTGGATTCATAGAGCTGCTATTCATTTAGTGGAGGGTCTATCCTTGGATCTTTCTTAGATGAAAATAGAGCAACTTGATTATGTTGTTATGAAGATGCATGGGAAAATCTGGTTAGTTTCGAGGTTCAAGGATGGACATTTGAGAATGCTTCGGAGTGAAGAAAGCTAAGAAAAAAGTGGGTTTGTGGGTGAATTTAAGTTTAGAACTTTTGCAGATGAAGAGGAAGAAGAAAGAAGGGGAAATGTTTAAAGGATATATATATGAAAGAATTTGAGACAAAGTTAATGTAACAGGATAAACTTTGAAATTCGGATGTCGGTCCCACCTCTAAAAAAGTGACCAACAAGGTAGTTTTTTTGGAAATCAAAAATCTTTTGAACATAATTTGTCTTCGGAAGTTTTGAGAAAACTTCCAAAGCCAATTTGACTTCCAAAAATATCCCATAGCTTGATAAAAATTTGATTCGAAAGAAAAATACTTATTTTTGCTTTCAAGATATATATGGTTTCGGGAGATATTAAACTTCAGAAGTGTTATTCAAAAGGGTGAAACAAATTCCAAGACTTAATTGCTTTTTAAAGAAAATTGTCCTTCAAAACATGTAAGTACTAAAATCACATTTAAGCTTTGGAAGATATATCAGAATTTATTCTGAAGGTAAATTTTTCAGTCACTAATTATTAGTTTTGAAGATTTAATTTTCTTCCGACGTCAACTTTAATGCCTTCTGAATGAAAACATATATTAAATTCTCAAAATTATAAGGAATATCATTTTGAAAATATTTCTTCCAAGATAAACTAGGCTTATATGAGTGATGATAATGATAGCTAATACAAGATACTTAAATCTCTATTAATCAAAAGCTTTTATGAAAAGATAAGCATATTCTTCATTTGTGTTAACTTTGACTAGTTTTATCAATCCATTTTTAAAATTATCTCTTATCAGATGATACCTGATATTGATGTACTTTGTCCTTGAGTGCTGCACAAGATTCTCTATAATAGATATAGAACTGTTGTTCTAAGATCTAATTCTGAATCGAAGAAACTTGAGCATAGTAGCTTGTAGAAACAATATATTCAGCTTTAGCAGTTGACACAGACATAAATGATTGTTTCTTGCATTGCCATGAGACTATCCTTCACCGATGAATTGACATCCGCTTGACGTATACTTTGCAGTCATGTTGAACCCACCATAGTCATACCATACAAAATAAAATCAGAGTTCTATGGATACCGTAGGCCCAGTTTGGGACCTCCTTTGAGGTATCAAAAAATCATTTTCATAGTAACCAGGTGTGACATATTTGGGTTGGCTTGATATCTTGCATATATGCATGTGGCAAACATGATATCAGGTTTGTTGGTTGTGAGGTATATACGAGACCCAATCATAGCCTTCTAGAGATGTTATCAACACGCTCTCCCTCAAGATCAGATCCTATAGAGTGGTTTCTAGCTATGGGTATCTTAGCAACCTTGCACTCAGTCAGTTGAAATCTGGTAAGTATGTCTTGCACATACTTTTATTAGTTTATAAAGATGCCATTATCAACCTGCTTTACTTGAATTCCTAAAAAGAAATTGAGTTCCCCCAAAGAACTCATTTCAAATATATTATTCATCAACTTCTAAAAGTCTTTGTAGAGTTTCTGATTAGTAGACCCAAAGATAAAGTCATCTATATAAACTTAAATTAGCATCAAGTCATTTCTCATTCTTTTAATAAAGAGTGTTCCATCAATAGTACCCCTCTTATACCCATGCTAAACAAGATACTATGACAGTGTCTCATACCACTTTCTTGGAGCTTAATGCAGCCCATAGAGTGCTTTTTCAAGCTTGTAGACATAATTAGGATGATCTAGATCTGCAAAGCCAAGTGGTTGTTTGATATACGCCTCCTCGTCTATCATACTTTACAAGAAGGCACACTTGACATCAAGTTGGTAAACATTGAAATCCGTGGATGCAGTAAAAGCAAGAAATATTGTTGGACCAAAAGAACCAATGAGCCAGATCAGAAAAACCTTTAAGTCCCACAGACATCATAACAACTGAAGAAGTTTACATGAGCTGAAGACAAAGTCTAAAAACAAAGTCTGAAAACAAAGTCTGAAGACAAAGTCTGAAGACATCAGCTGAAGACAAAGTCTGAAGACAAAGTCTGAACACAAAAGCTGAAGACAAAGTCTGAAGATCAAGTTTTCAAAAGTTGTCACAACAGCTGAAGAAGTTCTCTTCAGTAGTTGTGATGGTTTACTTTCAGTAGTTGTCTTTACTTTTTTAGTAGATTGTAATCAGTAGTTCAGTATAATGTAAAACATCTGAAGATCTTACACTTCAGATGTTGTAGTTTCAGTAGTTATAGAATTAGCTGGTACTTAAGCTTTTGTTGTAAGATGTCCTCAGTTGTT
>BJCM01175947.1:0-17412 GCA_018326385.1 Flaveria bidentis
TATATATGTTAACTACTTATTATTTTTTATTAGTTTTGTGTAATCTTTGTAATTAAAAAAATATAAATTTTATTCTAAAATAAATCTATAATAATTTGTATTCGTTTGTGTTTTTGATTTTTTTGTGTTCATCATGTTCATAAACAGTTGTTTGTGTTCGTTTGCGTTCGGTAAGTGTTCTTGAACAATTCATGAACATGTTCATTTTCTTAATGAACGAACACGAACAAGAAATCTCGTTCGATAAGTGTTCGTGAACATTTCATGAACAAGTTTATTTCTTAACGAACAAACATGAACAAGGTCGTGTTCGTGTTCGTTCGGTTCGTTTGCAGCCCTACCTAGAATTAACTTGTCACACTAATAACCGACTAAAAATTCTGAGTGTGAATCTGATTTAAAATCTTAATCTCAACAACACAGACTGATTATCAAAGACCTGTTTTTTAGAAATTGCATATCCCACATACCATGACCGAACCCTGTCTGCTAGCATGGATGGTCCGTCTGTATTAATCTCAGCTTTATGATTTAAATCCTTTGTAGATTACCTATGAACAATATGCTAAGTTTTAATTACTTCTTTTAAAATAGTTTTGGTGGGTTTTACAAATAATACATCGTTGATCATCCATCGCTAATACTTGTTGTTCTACTTTCTAGTGATCTGCATAAAAAGTCGGAGGTTTCGATATAATTCTACAACACACACAATCACTATTAAAATCACATTCCAACATGAACAACTCTTTAATTCGTGGGTACATTTTTTTATTGGTCACTGGATTCCACGTGAGCAAACTCTCAGAGAAGCAAACATCACTGTGTGCCTCACCCACATGACTGCTGTTATTCCACCCGACAGATTTTATATATCTTATATTAATTTGATGTGGTGAGAAATCAACTGACAAAAGATCCATTAGTCAGTTAGTGTTGGTGACCAATACTCACATATGTTTAAGGTAGAGTGTCCCTCTACGTGTTCCTTAAATAATTATTTATCACCTAAAATAATATCATATCAAACCAACAAACAGAAAGTGAAAAGTTTCATAAAAAATATCCAACATATTTTCATTTCCATATGCTAAAGGTTCCATATATGTTATTCGACCCGATAAAAATGATGGCGTGTCATTTACATATGTGGCGGTGCTTACAAGTAACACGTGTCTAGCAGTCAAAAATGAAAATGCACCAAAAGTAGATATCCGCAAAGTTATACGCAGCCGAAATGTGGCATATTTAAGACCATGTATAGATTTTCTACTTATAAACTATGGTATCTAAAAGTGCATTTAAGATGAAGATTTGCCAGGTGTAATGGCAAGAAACAAGAATCCTACGTCATGTTACATATTAACTAAATATAGAAATATGCCAGCAAATATGAAGATGGAAACAATCTGGTCAACATATATGTACCTGGTGGAGTTGCAACGTAATCAGAGGTTGGTAGGTTATGTGGCTTGTTGGCAACCATGAATTATTAAGAAAATAGGCAGTTGAAATCCGGGGAAGAATATTATGTAAGTTGTGGATAGAAGATAACAAAAGTAGGTGTTAATCATTGATATCAACATGGGAGTTTGTGCTGCAAAAGATATTATATTATCATTTTGTATGTTTCATGTTTGCAGCTGCAAGTTGCCTCAAGTCAAAGTTTCTTTCCACCACAAACTCAATTCAGGATTTAAGTTTTTAATTAGATTTTTGGTTGCTTCTATTATCACATTGCGGTAATCGTTAGGGATCAAGAGAATTATTGAAATTTTCGGAATTATGCAGTTTATATTATTAACCTAAGTTTTTTCTTTATCATGTCAAACTGATTTAAACCCTAGGGATCAAGAGAATTATTGAAATTTTCGGAATTATGCAGTTTATATTATTAACCTAAGTTTTTTCTTTATCATGTCAAACTGATTTAAACCCTAGGGATCAAGAGAATTATTGAAATTTTCGGAATTATGCAGTTTATATTATTAACCTAAGTTTTTTCTTTATCATGTCAAACTGATTTAAACCCTAGGGATCAAGAGAATTATTGAAATTTTCGGAATTATGCAGTTTATATTATTAACCTAAGTTTTTTCTTTATCATGTCAAACTGATTTAAACCCTAGGGATCAAGAGAATTATTGAAATTTTCGGAATTATGCAGTTTATATTATTAACCTAAGTTTTTTCTTTATCATGTCAAACTGATAAAAACCCTAGTTCTGTCATGTAATATCGTCCTTTTGGAGTGGTCGTAAATAACCTAATAAAGAGTGCATCCTGAGCAAGATCATTCTTGGACTTACGAATTGAAATGGATGCAATAGATGTGAGAACGCCTTTGATTTTGATTGTATAAGCCTATAATGATCGTTCAAATTTAGTACAATTTGAAGTTCTTTAATTATATATTATTGTGCTACAGTACAAGCATACATTTAGTTATATGTGTGACTTTAGTTGTAGGTGGAACCTTAGGCCCGTATAGGAGTGCCTAGATATAGAGGGACTTTTATTGAACCCCTAATTCCTTTTAATTTAGGTCATTAGTGTCTTTAGTTATTGGGTATCAATACAGAACTAATTCTATTTAATAAAAATTATTAATTTACATAAATGTAAATTACAAACCATTGATTTATCTAAATTTAAATTAAACTAATAATATTAGTTTTTTACATAGTTTATTATTAATATTTGATCTATACATATGTAAGACAACTCAAATTTCATCATACTTAATTTACATTTATATAAACTAATGGGCTTTTGGGTTTGAAAATTAAAAAAAAAATGGTTTTGTAATGATCCTAACCAATTGGGTAAACACTAGTTAACTACATTTGGGTCATAATAGTTTCCATTTAACTGATGTGACAACTCATTCGATGAGTCAAGAATATTAGTGTGTTGGTATTATATTCAAAGTTTTTGCCATATCAAATTGTTTGTATTTACTATTCATGTATTTAATTCTATTTTGCAATTACAATAATTCGTAGATCCGGGAAGACTCACCGTGCAACATTGGTATTAGAGCACCAGAAAAGAGAATTGATGTTAAAGGAAGTTCGTTCGATAGTAGGGAAGATCTCACAGTCATCGTAATTACGGTGATAAACAAATGTTATCTGATTCACAACAAGTATTTGATGTGTCGAATAGTGGTTCGAACTCAATTTATTAGCGAGGGGGCATCACTCAAAATCTCGCAGGATTGAACAACAAAGATAGTATCATGGAGAGATTGGAGTGATCGAATGCAACAGGAGACTAAAACGTAAAGTTCGAGCAACGCTATTTGAAGGACTTCAATTCGAAATAAAAGGTATTTTGAAGTCTGTTTGGATGATTTGTATTGATCTTGAAGTTAAATATTGATCTAATTCAGTAAACAAGTTAAGATGAACCTAAAATAAGGTTAATAGAATGAGTATCGGGTCAACCATTATCAAAAACGATGATTTTGGATTAACGAGGCAAGTGTAGCTAAATGGACAGAAAGCTAACATAAAAGGTCAAACTAAGTAGAATCAATGTCTATTTATAAGTTCATCTAACTAACCCAAGCTGCTAGCCTTAATCCAACAACATTTGGTCCTCTAAACATCATTACTTTCACATAATTAATTCACTTGAGTTTATTTTTCATCCTAGAGTTAGTTTAGGGTCTTATAACACCAAATTTTCACTATTTCATTATTGTTTCAACCTCCAAACAGGCTACTTAAGTTCAATGCGTGCCAACTCTACAAGCTGAATTATTACATTAAAATTATAAACTTCAAATTTAACATTTAAAAAGAAATTAATAAATTAGTAAACATGAAAAAAATTTTAACGTAAGATGTTTAATGATAAGAAACATGAAGTTAACTTATGAATCCTAAGCTAAAATGTGTACTTTAACGAACATTAACTATGAGATGCACATGACTTGACAACAAACATAACGACTCTACAATAAGAATACTAAAGGTGAGACATTGAACTTGAACATATATTGAACAATGTACTCTAATAAATAAGTAAATGATTGAACACTAAGAACTTGATTAGATGGATTTTAACCAATCGGACTAGTTCGATCCTTTAGTAGTCCGTCTTTGTTTTGATAATATAATTGTTCTATGACTTTTGGAGTAATCGGCTCGTATATTGTACTACTATGTGAGGTAAGTTTCACAACCTCTTTTCTTATATGTTTTGTTTGGGTGTAAAACATGCTCAACTATTTTAGACTTTGTTGTGGTTTTGACTTATTTTGGACTGACTTGTGTGGTTTGGATGATAAGATTGAGTCTAGATGTTCTTCATGAGGTGTGTTGTTGTTCATATGTCTCCATGCTCTATTTCATGACTATTTAACTCTGGTTCGTTAGCCATGGAAAGGTATTATTAGTACTAACATGTTGACATCCCACCCTTGTTGTTAGTACTCTTGCTAGGGGAGTAGATATTGTAATTAGGAAGATGTCAGGGAGTACTGGGCCCATGTGGGTGAAAGATTGAAAGATTGAGGAATGATTGATTCTATTCTTGATTGATCATTGAGAAAATAAGATGTTCATTATATAATCACGGGATGACAATAAACCCCATTAATGTAGCCGTAAATATGGGAGAAACAAAACAATAACTCAAACTAATTTTGGTAAACATAATAATGTCCGCTAATGCTCCCCCTCAGTTTGAACGTGTATGCTGGAACACGTTCAAGCTGGATCGAAAGGACTCGAAGAGGTAGCACGGGAGACCCTTTGTGAAAATATTAGTGTACTGAGCGGAAGATGGGACATGGAAGACTTTAATGTGTCCAATTTGAACCTTTTCCCACAAAAAGTGAATTCCAATCTCCATGTGTTTAGTGTGTTGGTGTTGCACAAGATTACCAGAAAAGTAGAGGGTAGAGAGTTGCCACAGTACACTAGAGTAGCTTTCTGTATTGGAACCCCTAACTCAAGAAGCAAGTTGAGAATCCATGTAGCTTCAAATACAACATTTGCGACTCCTCAGTATTCAGCTTCAGCACTGGATCGAGAAATAGTTGGTTGACATTTGGATGACCAAGATATGAGGTTATCTCCTAAAAAGATACAGTAACCTGGTGTGGATCATCTAGTATTTGGGCACCCGCCCCAGTCGGCATCCAAATAGGCTATCAATGAATGATTCGGTGATGCGGTGAGCCGTAAACCAAGATGTAGTGTGCCCTGTATGTAGCGTAACACCCTCTTGAGAAAGAAAAAATGGGGTTCGCGAGAAGCATGCATGAAAAGACATATCTGTTGGACGGCATAGGTGATGTCAGGCCTAGTGATGGTGAGGTACTGCAAAGCTCCCGCGAGACTGCGATATAGAGATCCATCTAGTATAAGATTGCCATCAGTGGCGCTAAGTTTCAAGGTGGTGTCAACCAGTGTGTGACAGGGGTTACATGAAGTCATATTTTGTCACATCCCGACGGAAGCGTGAAATGCTTTTGGGTGACTCGCTTGTTCAGAACTCATTAATCAAAAGGATAATTAATTTAACATACAAGAACATATCATAATATAACATAACATAATATTTATCGTATAGATAATTTAAGTTAGGATTACATCATATCATAAGTAGTCAAAATTTGACATAATATAATCCTATTACAAACATAAATATCCAACAACTACATCTTCAGAGACGATAGAAATGAGCATCCACTGATACACTGAGGTCATAGAGATTAACTGTCAGATTCACACAAACTTTCCCCATTAATTCTCCCCAGCTGTTATACACATCAAAAGAAAACATTATACTGTTAGACATGATGATTTCCTGAAAACGCATACTCAAAATGGTCAACATAAAGTTGGTGAGATCATAGGTTTAGCTTTAAAAAAAATATTTTTAATGCATTAAATACAACCAAACCTTACATAATACTCAGATGATTTATAACTGTCATAACATAATTTATAAAATCAGATAATATAGCATCACAACACTCATCCTGTTGGTACAGGAAATATTTTCCTAAGTAGCGCTACCTATATTATCCAACGGTTCTACATCCGAATTAATGGTTGTAACATAAACGACAATAAATCTCAAAAAATGCATCAATTATAAAAACAATATGCTTTTTCCCTGAAAAGTTTATAAGAATAAAACGGGGCTATAAATCTCACCTCTTACTTCAATGGTAACCTATAAACAAAATATTTATAGTTTAGAAATATTCTTTCAAAATTTTCAGTACATTAGATTATAAAATTTATTATATAAATTATAATTAGACATATATCACGAAATTTTACAGTAGATGGGTCTAAATATCATGTATAATATATCAAAATTTCATATATCAATTATTTATAATTTATTTTCTAGATTTTTTATATTATTTGAAAAAATTATCAGAAAATACTTCGAGTCTCTAAAATTTGTCAAACTTTGTTAGAATATATGCCACAAAATTTACATTTTCTCAAAATTTTTGTAAAAATAGCAGAATATGTCCAAAAATTCTAATCTTTATACAATATGCTCTATTCTAGTTATAAAGCTTTTTGTAAATTTTTCATAATTTATCTTAAAGTTTATGTATTTTATCGGATTTTCAAATAGCAGAAACTTCTAAAATTCATAACTTATGCATAACTTCGAATTAGGCCACAAATATTTTTCTGCAAGTCTTATAAATCATAAGAATAAACATATAATTCTTCCAACTACTTTCCCGGTTCGGTTCTTCCAGCATGAAATTTTCTTCCAAATACTTAGATAATTTATATAAATTATTTTACTTATAGTAGTGGCATCAAAATTTGCAGAACAATATTTCCTAATATTTACAATATTTATTCCTACAATCACAGTCATTTACATATCAAACCAAATTTAACAAATTTGCACATAAAATTTCAACCCTTTATTGATAATTTCCTTTATATAAATTTTGGTTACCAATATTTATTCATTTCCTTCAGATTCATAAAACCTTTCTTAATGCCTTTTGAAAAAATTGACACATTTGTAAGATTTTGTAAAGAACTTGTATGTTTAATCATAAGGGTTGGTTATATGTGTTGTTTAAACACATATATATTTTGGTAAACTTAACTAGTTATGGTTTAAGGATTAAAACCTTGATTTTGATAATAAGAGAGGGTGAGGATAACTAATGGTAGCTTCTTTCTCTAATGACCGATTTGGTTTGGCTCCCGGATCTTGGTTCTTTTTCTACAACGGTTTAGAAGATGGTGGTTGACTTAAGCTTGGATGGTGTTATGGTGGTGACCGAGAGTTGAGTTGGTGGTGGTGTGCGGTTTGTTGAGAGGTGGCCGAGAGTTTTGAGGGAGTAGAGATGGTGGTGTGTGTGGTTGGTGAAGTGGTCGATGGTGGACTTTGTAGAATTCTCGGCCGATGGCCATTAATGAAGGAATCATGATGTCTAGATCTAAGGTAGTGATTAGGCTAAGCTTAGGTTGTTTAGGTGTCATGCAAAGGAACTAGCTTGGTGTTTCTCATGGCAAGGTGGCGGATTTTTAGGTGATGAGGTGTTAGGGTCGATTAAGTTTAATCATCATGCTTATGTTTTAATCGGGTTGCTTAATGAACCGAGTTTGGAGCTTAAGTTAGGCTTATGTTAAGGTTTAGATGTTTAACTGTATAATGTTTGCTTAGTTTGTTTTGATGCCAAGTTTTCTTTGATGTTGTATTGTATGGTGGTGTTTGGTTGGGTTATGTTTTGGTTCATTTGATGTATGATTTGATGTTACATAGTTGTGATACTTGATCATATGATGTTTGGTGTTAAAAGATTATGTATTCGGATACATGCACACGTAAACTTTTGTGCATGCATGCAAACATGCATAGGTACAACATATATATACACATAAACACATATAATATATAAGGGGTTAGTCAAATAAAAACATGTAAGAGAATTTTATTTGTTTATTAATTTTGCCTAACCTTATTTTTAGGGTTGTTACATATTTTCTCGATGAAGTATTTCTCGTGCGTACTGTGTTTGGCCAAGAGTGATGGATGACTGGTCCCGAGTGACCATGATGCCCAAAAATGGTGGAGATTACCCATATCAGTCGTGGAAAATTCTTTGGATAAGGCTGTAATCATATGTGTAAGTAAACTATGGTTATTATCAGTAAGCACAATGTCATCCACGTACAATAGAAAATACGCAAGTTGATCCCCGTTCTTATAAATGAACAAAGACGTGTCACACAAGCTGCTATGAAACCCCATAGACTTAATGAAGCTTGAGAAGCACATGTACCTGGCCCAGCTTGTTTGAGCCCATTTAACGATTTTCTCAATTTAAACACATGATTGGGGGCATCCGGATTAATAAACCAGGAGGTATATTCATGTAAATATTTTCCTGGAGATCGTCGTGTAGGAAGGCATTTTTAACATCCAGCTGATGTATGGGCCAGTTTCTAGAAACTGCTAATGATAACACCAAACGAATGGTAGCCGGTTTTACAACCGGACTTTCATTGTAGTTAATACCAACCATTTGAGATTTACAATTGCATACTAGATGAGCTTTATATCTATCCAAGGTGCCATCAGCTTTAAATTTGTGGCAAAATAAACACATAAAACGAATCACCGGATGATCAGAGGGCCAGGGAACCAAATCCCATGTGTTATTAGCTTGCAAAGCACTAAATTCGTCATGCATGGTCCGAAGCCAGTTATGGTCTGATAAGGCTTTCAAATACGATATGGGAATCAGAGGAATGGTGGATTTTGTGGTTAAGGTGTATTTGGGGTTAGGTTTGGTGATACCTATTTTGGATCTAGTTAACATGGGGTGATCAGTTTGAGTGGATGAATCTGTGGAGTTGGAAGGAGCAAGTGAAGTTGGGCTGTTGGTTTGATCGGTAGGAGGAGAAAGAGAGGGGTGGGTTGTGGTTTGAGTATGAGACATGTGGGCCATAGTGGTAGTTGGGTTGTTGGGT
Source organism: Flaveria bidentis (assembly GCA_018326385.1). Classification (NCBI taxonomy): domain Eukaryota; kingdom Viridiplantae; phylum Streptophyta; class Magnoliopsida; order Asterales; family Asteraceae; genus Flaveria; species Flaveria bidentis. The sequence goes on from BJCM01175947.1 coordinate 8,985, forward strand.
ACAGGTTAGGCTGGTGAGGCAGACGAAGATGGAGATGGGCTGGGCTGTGAGCGGTGAGTGGGCCGGTGAAGGAGATTGGGCTGGGATGGAAGTGAGTGGTGTTTGGTCCATGAATAGGAATGAGGGGTGAAGATAAGGGCAAAGGTCATCATCTAGAAAGGCATAACTAGATTCAGTGGAAAACTCTTTGAAGGGGAAGTCATGTTCGTCGAAGGCGACATGTCGAGAGAGGTGGACATGCCCTGTTGCGGGGTCATAGCAACGGTAACCCCGGAAATCGGATGGGTATTCGTAAGGCCCCGTCCCTAGGACGCTCGCAGCTGGTCAATCATCGCACAAAACGTACATAAAATTTTAATATTATTAAAATCATTGCAGCGTTATTAACTTAAACCATTTCATATATATATAATCGCTTTTGCAAAATAATACAACATTATTGACAATTACAAAACATCATTTGTTCGCATTACAATGCAAAAACATTATCATTATACAAAATGGATGCCATCCAAAACAAGCCAAGTAGCAGCCCGTGCCATCCTCAGCAACCATCACCTGCCAACTGGAAACACATAAAAGTCAGCATTGCTAAGTGAGTTCTACTTTTAAAATAAAATACACTTTACTCTCTTATAAATCCTTTCATTACTTTAGTACATGATCACACATCATACGTACACATAGATAATCTTATTATTATCTTCATTTACTGTTCATTAACATTCATTCTTTACTTCTTTCCAGATCAATGTCATCAGCTAAACCCCGAACGTATGCACAAAGTGGGTACTGGGCCGATGATCATAAATGACTTCCATAACGCACATAGCCTGGCACCAGCACCGAGGCAAGTGAAAAAGATCCCATATGTATACTACACCCCTAACGTATGCACAAAGAGGGTACTGGGCCGAAGATCATAAATGACTTTCATAACTCATATAGCCTGTCACTAGCACCGGGGTGAGTATCCACTAACATCCATGTACTATACAATTGGCCAGTCACAAAGACTAGACCCCTGTGTGTATCCTTATGGGTTAGCTAAACCACATGTAGTTGAGCTAACGACATTTTAGAGTCGTGCATCTTTGTACATTTGCTTGCAAGGCTTTCTTTACTGTCACTTTCATTAATGCATGCATTCTATCATTATGTTCCACTTTTTGTTATCTTCCGCTTTATATTACATAATACTTTCATTTCATTCACAACTATACTACGTAAAGCCACGAAAAATAAACGTACATATTAAGGAATATAAACAAAATCATACAAGGCATCATCATACACATCACATCATTATGCATGACACATCACATAATCATCATCATACATGACCTCAAAAAGTCAACTTTCATCATGCCCTGGAATCTCCCAAGTCAAAACCTACACTTCACATTTTCCTCAAAATCTTAGAAAATTTTCTAAGTCATAGGCGCATGGACACTATGCAGACGCATGGCCTTCTGGGCGCATGGGAACACTTAGGCGCATGTGGAACTTTCAGGCTCATGGGCACTATTGGGACACATGGCCAATACTTAGTCATTCTGGGCAATATTCTAGGCGCATGGGCACTATGCAAGCGCATGAGTGCCTAGGCACATGGGCTTTCTGGGCGTCTGGACACTTAGCCAAATTCAGGCTTTTCCAGGCGCATGGCTACTATTTGGGCGCATGGGGTTTTGGGCGCATGGAAACACTTAGGCAGTTTCTAACCGTTGGGCGCATGGGCAACCAACCTATACTATAATCATTCCATTTCAGTCCTAAACATCAATCTACCACGTTCTAAGCTTAGTTCTAACATTCTAAGCAACAAAGCATGAGTATAACACAATCATACATCATAAATCACCCCAAATCAAAATCCCACCCGAATACACACACATAAAACATACGGGTACACACCTACATTTATAAAAATGTTTAAACATGCATTTCCAGCCCCAAAATTGTTAAAACAAGTAAAAAGGGGGATTCTAGAACTCGTCTTGACAACTTTCGGATGAACTTCCTCAAAACACGAATGCAATTGAGTTCTACCACCTAGAAACCCACCAAAACACACAATCGAACACACACAATCAAACAACCGAGGAATAGGCCGGTTAAGAACATCACAAAACCAAGAATTCTTACCTTGAATTCGAATGTTTGCTCTTGTTCTTCTTAAAACCCGAGCTCTTCTATTTCTCTGTCTAGAAATATCCGAATGAAATGATGTGTGTGGGCAACATGGGTGGCCATGCCCACTTTTACACTAACTTTTGAAACGTTTTGTTTTTTGGACACTTTTTACCCCTCAACTTGGGTTTTATAGCTTTTCTTTCTTTTCTGCACTTATTATTCTTTCTTTCGTGTCTTTAAAAATAACCGGCTGATACAAGTCCACCCCCTTATATAGGTTTCGTCCCCAAAACTTGTTATTCCTCGAATAAACATGTGTAATGTTGCCTCATCTCCTCTTCAGTCTCCCACGTCGACTCAAATCCCTTCTTGTGCTTCCACTGTACACGCACAAGATGTAAGGCCCCGTTCACGGGACGCTCACAGCTGGTCAATCATCTCACATAAAACATATATTTATATTAACTTTACTAAAACCATGTAGCGGAAACAAGTTAAACAACCATTTCATTTCCTTTAAATAAACACTTTTTGCAAAATAATACAAAGTTCATTACAAAATATCATTCGTTCGCTTTACAATGCAAAAATGTTATCGTATCATAAAATGGATGCCATCCAAAATGATCCAGGTAGCCACCTCGGGCCATCCTCAGCAACAATCATCTCCCAACTGGAGAATGCATAAAAAGTCAACGTCGCTGAGTGAGTTCTAGTTTTAAAAAACTTTATGTTACCTTTCCTTCATTAAAACATTTTCTTTACTATCGCACATGATCACACATCGTACATACATCAAGATAATAATTATTATCTTCATCATCATTCGTTTCGTGCATTTCGCATGTTTCACACCTTTTGTAGTTATCACACTTTTCGTACATTTATTATCTTTCACTTCTATCTAGGTCCTGTCATATGCTTAACCCCCTCTTGAGAAGAATGCTATATCATCTAGGGTTAAGAGACAAGGACCCCGTTTCGCACATATCGCTTATATCGCACGTATAGAGTAGTCATTAAGACTGACTCCCTTGTGTGTGTGAACTCTTATGGGTTAGCCAAAATCGCACGTTACATAACACACAATAATTACCACATCGCACGTATTGGAGCAGTTGCCAAGACTAACTCCTACTGTGTGTATGAACCCTTATGAGTTAGCCAAAATCACACACCGTAGATACACAGTTGAGCTAATAACTCTCAATGAGTTGTGAACCTCCTTTCATTTGCTTACAAGAGTTTCATTCATTCATTCATTCATTATGTTCCACTTTTATTATCTTAAATCTTCCGCTTCGTTAAGATAATACTTTATGTTCATTATAATACTTTTATTATCTTAAATCTTCCATGTAAAGTCAGATCATCATACGTTGTAAGGAACATAAGAAAACATATCATACATAAGCATAACAACATCATGCATCATCATAATAACATACACCATCACACATCATCATGAACATCATGCATCTTACATTCACATACATATGCACCACAAGCATAATCATCATAAAACCCCAATGACTAATCCTCCGCGGGACAACGGGGGTTCAAGGGCAGCAGCCCCTAATAGTGGGGTCCGAGGGGCAGCAGCCCCTAGTGGGGTCCAAGGGGCAACGCCCCTGGATGGGGTCGCGCTGAAATGTATATAGCACATTTCCTTATAGAAAAATCGATCTTCCTGTTAAAACCTCTTAAAATCTTGGTCATCTAAAACGTATATTTAGTATGCATTTCCAACCCCAAACTAGTTCAAAACATTTAAAATAATGGATCTAGAACTCACTTGTGCTCGTTGAGTAGCTTTTTAATAAAACTTTCAAAGCAAGGGTTGCACTACACAGCTTGTAGATAAGTTAACACTCAAAGGGGTTAATTTCTGCCTAATTTCGCTAGCAGTTTTTCTGCTAGTTTCGCTAGCAGTTTCACTGCAAGTTTCACTGGCAGTTTCGCTGCCAGTTTTGCTACCAGTTTCGCCCAACCTTTGTTGGATAACCATGTTTGCGAAACTACCTGCGAAACTATAGTTTCGCAGGAAGACCCATAGTTTCACCGGACGAATACATAATTTCGCTGGATGAACACCTAGTTTTGCAGAACGGGCTGAAAATTACGAACCGACCCATTTTTGACCCAAAACTTCAATCTTTTACACCCAAAACCTTGGTTTATCACCCAATAAGCTCTATCTAAGCTTCTTACATGTTTTCTTATACAAAAAGCATGAGTTTTGGGCGAATATTTGCCACTTTCAAAAACCTAAGCCCTAGAATCCGGGTTTACATCAAAAGGAACGATTAAATGATGTTTCTTACCTGGATTCTTGGTGTTTTCTTGTTTTTTGGATGCCCACAAACATCGATATTCAATCTTGTGATCAACCGAGTCTTGAATCTTCAATTCTCTCCACTTTCCCTCTCTACACTCTCTTTCTAGAATTTGGGGTGTTGAGTTGCAAATGAGAGTTTGCTCAAGCTGATCTGTTTATATATACCGGGCGTTCTCGGGACCTTTAACTCGCTGGACACATAACCCGAAAAGTTAACTCAGTCTATAATCCATATCCATCTTATTTTCTTTAAATAGTCCCGGCTAGGCCTGTTATTATCAATTGGCTCATTTCTTTAAATAACCCGAAAAGTTAACTCGGTCTATAATCCATATCCATCTTATTTTCTTTAAATAGTCCCGGCTAGGCCTATTATTATTAATTGGTTCATTTCGAATTTATTCTGGGCGTTACACAAGAGGAACCAACTTATTCCTTAATCTTTTCTTCTTACGATCAATGACCGCCACCGGTTGCTCCCCATAATTTAGCCGTTCATCTACCTCGATATCCTCTAGTGGTACAATTATATCTTCGTCAGCTAAACACTTTCTCAGATGAGATACATGGAATGTCGGGTGAATCCTACTTAACTCATCCGGTAACTCCAATCTATAGGCAACCTCTCGTACTCGAGCAATGATTCGAAAATGCCCTATGTATATTGGCTCAACTTGCCCCGCTTTCTAAACTGAATGATACCCTTCCAAGGTGAGACTTTCAACATAACTCTATCACCCACCTAGAACTCAATCGGTCTTTGCCTCTTATCGGCATACGACTTCTGCCTATCCATAACTGCCTTCATAAAGGCTTTGATCTTCTCAAGCTTCTCGGTCATGGCCTTGATCACCTCAATACTTCCTAACTCTTTCTCACCAATATCACCCCAAGACACGGATGTTCTACATCTCCTACCATATAGTGTCTCATAAGGAGGCATACCAATGCTGGCATGATAACTATTGTTATATGAGAACTCAGCTAACAGTAAGTGGTCATCCCAACTTCCTCCAAAAAAATGACGCATGTCCAAAGCATATCTTCTAGCGTCTGAATCATCCTCTCCGATTGTCCATCCATCTAAGGATGATAAGTTGTGCTAATATGTAACATCATCCCCATCATATCATGGAATTTCTTCTAAAATTTAGATGTAAACCGGGTGTCACGATAAAACACAATAGACACCGGCACACCATGACAAGTTACAATCTACTTGATAAACAAATGCACCAACCTCTCAGATGAATATGTCTCGCAGATCAGTAGGAAGTGAGCACTATTCGTCTGACAATCAACTATCACCCATATAGCATCATACCCTCGCACGGTACGCGGTAGCTTTGTAATAAAGTCCATGGTGATATGCTCCCACTTCCACTCCGGTATATCCAATGGTTGGATCTTCTCATATGGCTTATGATGCTCGACCTTCACTTGTAAACAAGTAAGGCATTTACTCACATACTCCGCTACATCGCGCTTCATTCCCATCCACCAATAATCTTTCTTCATGTCTTGGTACATCTTTGTAGCACCGAGATGAATAGAGTATCGAGTTTTATGAGCTTCATCCATAATCTTTCCACGTAGATCCCCAAAACGAGGAACCCACATTCGTCCAAATCGAGTTCTAACACCGAGTGTGTTTTCACCTAACTCCGTGACCAGATCTCTCATTCTTTCGGAGTTAAGATGATCTTCCTTCAATGCCTCATCTTGAAACTCCATAACTTTCTTCATCACATCGGGGGTCATAACCAACTGATAAGCTTTCACCCGAATCGGCTCGGGTCTCTCCTTTCGGCTAAGGGCATCCACCACCACGTTGGCTTTGCTCGGATGGTAATGGATGTCACAATTATAATCCTTTATGAGCTCCAACCATCTCCTCTACCTCATGTTCAAGTCCTTCTGCTCGAAGAAGTACTTCAAACTCTTATGATCAGTGAATATGGTGCACTTCGTCCCGTATAGGTAGTGCCTCCAAATCTTTAGCGCAAATACCACGACTGCTAGCTCCAAGTCATGGGTAGGATAATTGACCTCATGAACCTTCAACTATCGGGATGCATAGGTTATAACCTTTCCTCTTTGCTTCAACACACAACCCAAACCCGAGTAGGAAGCATCTAAATAAACCATCAAATCCTCGCTTCCTTCGGATAATGACAAGACAAGAGCTTGAGTTAACCTCGCCTTTAACTCCTCAAAAGCCTTCTCTTGATCTTGACCCCATACAAACTTCACATCCTTGCAGGTCAACTTAGTCAACAGAGAAGCTATCTTAGACAAGTATTGAATAAATATCCTATAATAGCCCGCCAAACCCAAGAAACTACGAATCTCGGATGGTGTCTTCGGAGACTTCCATTGAATCACCGCCTCCACCTTTGCCGGGTCCACCATAATCCCCTTAGGATACACTACATGACCCAAAAACTGAACTTCGCACAACCAGAATGCGCACTTGGAGAACTTAGCATCCACCTTCTCCTTTATCAACGTCTCTAACTGTTGGAGCATATATAGTCATATATAGTGTGTCCGTCGCTTGTCGAATAGTCTAGGCGTAATGTAGTACACCTGATATGTTGTATACATATGAAACTGGGTCATTCGCAGGAGCATATGCGAATGAGACTCAGTCGTACGATTGAGCCATGCTAATGGACCAGCCGTGCGACTGAGAGATGCGATTGGGACATTCGTAAGACTGAACCATTAGTATTGTCCAGTCGCACGATTGAACCATACGCATGGTTTAGTCGTACGATTGAACCATACACATGGTCCAATCACACGAATGGGCCCAGTCGCATCTAATATGGGTCGAGGCCTATATATATACCAGTTTCAATGTGTAGAGGAGAGGGTTTTGAGAGGAGTCTACCCGGAGCCTAGGGCCGCCGGATAAGAGGGGAGATCATGCTCGATGTTCCCCTTGCCAAGAGTCTTGATTCTTATTTTGTAACGAGCTTGTAATCGTTAGGTTTTATTAATGAAACCATTCAATTATAGTTCGTATTATTGATTTTCTCTTGGTTTGCTGTTTTTTATCCTTCTGTCAAGAACGTGCTCGGATGTTTACCGATCCAGCCGACTTCACAATTGGTATCAGAGCCGGTTAATGCTGGAATGATCTAACAATCATTCTAGCAACCCGAGCTCTTGATTTCTAGATCAAATTTCAGATCTTGACGTTAAACCCACTCCGTGTTCTTCGTGTTTTGCTCAGATCTGGTTACGTATGTAGTGTCTATGTTAAAATCGAACTCGAAACCACGTTCCAATCTTATGATGTCTATGTTGGTTTGATTCATGTAAAATTAGTAAGATTAGGGTTTTGGGCAGCCCTGGCGGCTGCAGATCTGAAAATCTGCATGCAGACCCGTTCATGCGATTGGGCCATGCGAATGGACAATTCGTGCGACTAGACCATGCTAATGGACCATTCGTACGACTGAACCATGCGTATGGATCATTCGTGCGACTGGACCGGTTGTATGTTTAATCGTGCTACTGGACCAGTCATATGTTCAATCACACGAATGAGCCATCCGCATTGACTCATTAGCATTTGTTCCAGACCAAAAAAAAGAGTCTGGAACTGCTTCTTGCACAGATTTGAGGATGAGCAAAGCATATTCACCCTGAGGTTCTTTTGTCAAATAAGTTCGATGTATACCCCATCATTCGTCGGACTTCCAAAATAGGTGAATGTGTTTGGAACACGAAAGAGAGAAGAGAAGATGTCAGCAGTCAATGCTGATTTTGTGGGGTAATCAGGAGCATCTGACTATTTATGGGCCAATCAAGTTATATCTATCCGCATAGAGAGGATTCTCATTCTTAGGGGGAATCCGTGTATAGAGAAAGTGAAGACGCAATCAGAAAGTGATGATGTGAGCCGGTTTCCGATGATGAATCTTCGTGCATGCTGATTTGGTT
>BJCM01175949.1:0-15244 GCA_018326385.1 Flaveria bidentis
TCTAAACACTCTCCCCCTTTTTGGTAACATCATTTTGAGAGCTAGATGAGATAGAGGAAGAGGTCAATAAGACCTAAATAGGTACATGCCTAACACATCTCTCAATCTGTTTCTCAGCAAGTTTAGCCTTGAGATTTTCAATCTCAAGTGGCTGAGTGGCAAACCTATCCTCTAAAGTCTTAATCTTAGATTCAAGGTTTGAGACTTTAGAAATTAGGTCTTGAATTGTGATTTCATATTTCCCTCATCTTCTTTTGAAAAATAATGAGGAGATGAGGTAATATATCTAGTACATTCATCCTTACCACCGGATGTAGTCACACCCCAACCTTAATGTAGGAAACGTTAAGATGTGAGAGCTTTCAGCTTGGGTTTCGTCTTCAGGGGATTGAGACTAAGGAAACTAAAATCAAGTATTAAGGTCAATGGTGAAGGAAGGTGAGACCTCAAACTAAGTGGGAGTCCATGTTTCCACTCTAGTCTTTTTGGTTAGCATAAAAGGGGCTTGATCAATCAGAGTAAACTGAACAAGGGTTTGTTTGGGGCATCTCTAATATGTGTATTTGATGGGGTGAGAAGGTAGAACTAGCGAATTAAGGGTGGTTGCTAGTGTGGGATCATCACCTGTGGGGTTAAAAGGGATGGAACCAGGAGCTATACGCTCAATAATACCTGGAAGAAGTGGAGTGTCTCTTTTTGTGAAGTTGGTGGACATTCTTTTTGGAATCTTGAAGATGGCCAGCCTCATGTGAGGAACTAGAAGAGTAGCTACACAAACAAGCTTGGTCTAGTCCCACTCATAGTTGATAAGATGTTAGATAAACATGGTATACATGTTGAATGTCTCCCTTTAAAGTTTGTCCATCAAATTAGTCGGCATGAATCTTGAGTAGTTAAAGCGGAGGCCTCTTACCAACCCATGAACTAGACAACATAGTTCATATGGGATTTGATCCCATCCCGCTGACTTGTTTGACAAGCGGTAAAGGACAATGTGTAGCAATAACTTCCACTCGTATGAGAAGTTAAACTTGTAGACAGTGGACGTGTTGACATCACCTCCATATCCTATTAAGGTATAAGTTTTGTCAACCTCAACCTTGGGGAACTCTATTGGTGAACCATCATCGTGAAGCTCTAGATGCTCCCTAATGAGTTGTTCAGATATGATCAACTCTTGGTCACAAATGTTGGGCCTCAAAACCCTATCCCTATTTTGGCTTATGATCTATGTATTCCCCTAAAAATTAGCCATGTGGTTTGAATACATTATGGGGTTTACAACTAGGGCTATGAAGTAAGTGAATTAGGTTAGAACGGAGATGATTTTAGAGAAGTCAGTATCAATGGACAAATCCAAGAATGTGACTTGATTATGATGGGGGTTAAGAGCCATTGAGAAAGAAGTAGACAAATGAGCATGATTTGATTAAATTGGAGATGAAGAAAGGTTTGGGTAGTGAAATCAGTAAAAAGATTAAAATAGGTAAGTCGAAATATTTAAATGGGTGAAAGTGGCAGATTGATAAGGTGAATTGATTGTTTGGGTATGATGTGACAAGGGCGGTAAGTAAATCCATTTAAAATATTTTGACATCATTAAGAAAATCTTTAAAATTTACAGTTATAGGTCCAAAGATTTACGTTACATAGTAAGGTCTTCTTCCGAGTATAAGAGATTTCTGAAGGTAACCTTCTTTCGAAGCCAACATAACTTCCGAAGGTAACTTTTACTTCAGTGAGTAAAGTGCTTTCCGAATGAAGAATTTATAATCTTTGGAAGTAGTTCTTATAAATTATCAATTGCTTCTTCCAAGACTAAAAAAAATATTCCGAGAAGAAAATTTCCATTGGAGTAATTTTGCTTCGGAAAATATATAAAACATCTTCTGAAGGTTAATTTCTCTTCGGAAGACTCTATAGTTAGAAAACTTTTAGAGATAACCTTTTGTAACAGGGCTTAGATTGGTTTGACAAAAGACATTGCATATTGAAAAATGCTTTCAAAGGAGATAGACTAATAAATGTTTATCATCCCAATAGCTGTAATGAGATATTTAAATATTTGTTCATCAAAGGCTTTGGTGAACAAATCAGCGTATTGTTCATTTGAATTAAATTTGATTAGTATAATCAGATTTTTCTCATGAATATCTTTTATGAAATGATACCTGATGTCGATATGCATTGTCTTTGAGTGCTTCATTGGATTTTAAGTAATGGAGATAGAATTGTTGTTGTCAATGTGGACAGGAGTGCTCGTGAAGTTGAATCCATAGTCCAGCATTTGATATCTTGCATAATTGCATGTTGCAAACATGATATCATGTCTACTTGTAGTGAGACACATCAGAGACCTGATGATTTCCTTATACTTATGTTGATCAGTATCCTCCCCTTTAGTGCCAGGACAAAGATTGGACAAAGATGGTGGTTTCAGATACATACTTATATGGATGACCATTGTGAGTTTGTCTCCTTGTTCTCGCACCTTCAGAGACTTCTCCTATGATGTTCTTAGATGGATGACTATTGTGATGTTATAAACTCTGTAAACAATAAAGTTAGAGGAATATCCAACAAAGATAGCATCATCCAACTTTTCAGCAAGTTTTACCAAATTGTCCTTTGTGTTAAGTATGATACACTTGCTGCCAAAGGACCTTAGAAAGCAAATGAACGGTGGCCTCTTGCTCCATAGCTCATAAGGGGTTTTCCATGTGGTTTAACTACAATAACCCTGTTCTACACATAGCATGCGGTGCTGACTGCCTCTGCCCGGAATGTTAACTGCAGCTTTGAATCAGCTAACATGGTTTGAGCAAACTCAATCAGTGTCATTTTCCTCCTCTCAGCAACACCATTTTGTTGAGGAGTTTTAGGAGCACTGTATTGTCTGGGAATCCCTTTTGAGTTACAGAATGAGTCAAGAATATGATTCTTAAACTCAGTCCATTGATTAATTTTAATTATCTTAACCTTATGATTAGTTTGATTTTCAAATTTAAGAATAAAAGATTTTAATGTTTTAGCAGTTTCATCCTTAGTTCTTAAAAAGAAGACCCATGTAAATCTTGTAAAATCATCAACGATCACAAGGTAATATGATTTCCTTCCAATGCTCATTATACTTTTGGGACCAAATAGATCCATGTGCAAAAAGTGTAATAGAGTGGGATAGAGTTTACAACTTTGGATTTATGAGGTGCTCTATGTTGCTTCCCTTTTAGGCACACAACACAGTTATATTTTGTAGAAAAATTCCTTTTTAGCAAACCATGTACCAATTTATTTTTCACCAATTTATTCATGGTTTCAAAATTGACATGACACCTAGTGTGGAAGCATTGTTCATATCTGGCTTGTACATATCCCCTTTCCTGGGAGATCTAAGAAGCACCAATTCCAAATGAAAAGTTAACTATAATCTTGAAAAAGTTGTTAAGGGGATTACTTGGAACTTTATCTCCTTTCTTGGAATCCTTGTTAAGGAGATCTAAGAAGCACCAGCCTTCTTCTCAGAGTCTTCTCTTCATTATTTAGGGAATCATAGTTCAAGCAAAGGAGTTTAGCAGATTGGTCTGATGTTCCTCTAAGCAGATCAAGGAATTTATCTCTTGCTAGGGAACATGAGGATTTATCAACATAACTCAATTTGACAGACTCCTCCTCATAAGAAATGTTGCTCACGGTTGTACACTTGATGAGCTTTATCTTGATCTCCTTAAACTCCTTTAAGGAGAGATGTTTGAAAGGCTGAGAGGATAGTTTTAGTGGTTGTTGAGTAGGTAGTGGTGTTTGAGTTCTAGGAAGTCTTTTAGGTTTGAGTATGGGTAGTTGAGGTGGTTGTGGTTATGGTGCAAGTATGGAGGATGGTGTAGGTTTAGGGGTGTATGGTTCAGAGGTGGGATCAGTTTTAATAGGAAATGGGAATGGGGTTGGTTTAGGTTGTGGTTGGGGTTGAGGTATTGGTTTGAAGGTCGTCCCCAAACCCTTTCTTTACATCTCCATAGTTTTCCCTGAGCGAATGTCAGTCTTGATATCACTGATATGTCACTGCAAGGTCTTCTTAGACATGGGACTCGCCTATTTTCCAGAGAAGCCATGAGCCCGAAGATAGTCCTTCATCCAGGCCTTATCACCTATCTTCCTAACAGTAGTGACTCCTGCTTCTTCTTTTTTCTTTTTTTACCTTCAGTTTCTCCTTTGCATCTTCCTTTCTCTCCTTCTCCATTTGATCTTGCTCTTTGTTGAAGAGCCATAAGATCGTATCATTATTACGTGGAAACAATTCTTCTTAAGAGAAACCCATGGAGGTCAGGAAAGTTATCCTTTCCCTCCTAAGCTACAAGTCAGCCTCTTTTTTCTTCTTCTCCCTCTCTCCCTCTAAGGCCAACCTTGCTGCCTCCTCTCTTTGTTCAAATTGCAGCAAGGTTACCTTCTTAAACTTAATCAGCTCCTCTATAGGTAGTATAAGCACTTCTTCATTGACAGCTCCAAGCTTGACAAGACTATCAATGATTTCCACCCTTCTCCGATTGTTGATTGCCTCTTGGTTGGCTGCAACTGCTTTGTTACTTGCAACTAACAGCTTCCCAGTTGGGAATCTACCTTTCCTCTTAAGCTTCTCTAACCTTTCTTCCTCCTAAATCTCTTCCGTAGTCATTTTCCTCTTTCCTTTGACATCTTAGTAAGTGCTATACTTTAGCGGTTTTTGGATGGAAGTTTTAGGTTGAGAGATACTGGTCGGAGCTTGTTGAAGTGATGTTGTTTGAGTGAGAGGTTGGCTGAGAAAATCTTCACCGTTCACCTTAGATGCTAGTTCTAGAATTTCATCTATGACAACCAGATCATTGAATAGCGAAAATATCCCTTCTGCAACTTCCATCTCAGCTTTGGAAGATTGAAATTGTCCTTCAGAGGCATTGATTTATGCTTCGAAAGTCTGTGGCAATGCACTCTCTGTCCTAACTATTTTAGTTATTGGGTCATCAGTTTCCATTTCCCCTTCGAAATTAATCTCAGGTTCAATGTAGACCTTAGGTTGACCAACTTCTTTAACTGTTGTAGAAGGTGCATTCAACCTCTAAGCTCTTCAACTCCAAAGTAAGCCATAACAACATCAGGGCTTGGTTGTTCAATGGAAGATCCAAGTAGGAACTTGGAGAAGAACCTGTTTAGATCTTGGAGCATCCTTTGATCCATTTGAAGAACAACTGGAGCAGGCTCAGGAAAAAATTTTGATTCATGAGCAGGGTTTCTTGAAGTTAGAGATGTTAAAACTTGAACCTATGGTTCCACATGTTTGAGTGTTTGGGTCAGCAGTTTCCATTTCCCCTTCGAAATTAAACTCAGGTTTCATGTAGACCTTAGGTTAACCAACTTCTTTGACAGTGGTAGAAGATGCATTCAACCTCTGAAACTTTGAAGTTCCAAATTATGCCACAACAACATCAGGGCTTGGCTATTCAATGGAAGATCCAAGCATGAACTTGGAGAAGAACCTATTCAGATCTTGGAGCATCCTTAGATCCATTTGAAGAACAATTAGAGGAGGCTTAAGAAAAATTGTTGCTTAATGAGCAGGGTATCTTGAAGTTAGAAATGTTAAAGCTTAACCCTGTGGTTCCATATGTGTTTGCCTCTAAACACTCACCCCCTTTTTGGTAGCATCATTTTGAGAGCTAGATGAGATAGAGGAAGAGGACAATAAGACCTAAATAGGTACATGCCTAACAGATCTCTCAATCTGTTTCTCAGCAAGTTTAGACTTGAGATTTTCAATCTCAAGTTACTGAGTGGCAAACCTATCCTCTAAAGTCTTAATCTTAGATTCAAGGTTTGAGACTTTAGAAATTAGGTCTTGAATTGTGATTTTCATATTTCCCTTATCTTCTTTTGAAGAATCACGGGAAGATGAGGTAACATACCTAATACATTCATCCTCACCACCAGATGTTGTCACACCCCAACCTTAGTGGAGGAAACATTAAGATGTGAGGGCTTTTATCCTCTAAAGTCTTAAGAAAAACCGTTTTGTCTTAAGGGAATTGAGTCTAAGGAAACTCAAATCCCGTATTAAGGTCAATGGTGAAGGAAGGTGAGACCTCAAACTAAGTAGGAGCCCATGTTTCCATTTTAGTTGTTTTTGGTTAGAACAGGAGGGGCTTGATCAATCAGAGTAGACTGAGCAAGGGTTCGTTTGGGGCGTCTTTGATATGTGTATTTGATGGGGTGAGAAGGTAGAACTAGCGATGTACGGGTGGTTGCTAGTGTGGGATCATCACCTATGGGGTTAACAGAGATATCACTAAGAGCTATACGCTCAATCATACTTGGAAGAAGTGGAGTGTCTCTTTCGGTGAAGTTGGTGGACATCCTTTTTAAAATCTTGAAGATGACCAGCCTCATGTGAGGGACTGGAAGAGCAGTTACACATACAAGCTTGCTATGGTCCAACTCATAGTTGATAAGGTGTTAGATGAACGTGGGATACATGTAGAATGTCTCCATTTGAAGGTTGCCCATCAAATTAGTCACCCCAAATGTTGAGTAGTTAAAGCGGAGGCCTGTTACCAACCCATGAACTAGACAACATAGTTCATATAGGATTTTATCCCATCCCCCTGACTTGTTTGACAAGCAGTGAAGGACAATGTGCAGCAATAACTTCCACTAGTATGAGAAGTTAAACTTGTAGAAGTGGACCTGCTGACATCACCTCCATATCCTATTAAGGTATAAGTTTCAGCAACCACAGCCTTGCGGAACTCTGTTGGTGAACCATCATCGAGAAGCTCGAGATACTCGATAATGAGTTGTTCAGATATGATCAACTCTTGGTCACAAATGCTGAACCTCAAAACCCTAACCCCATTCTGGGTTATGATCTGTGTATTCCCCCAAAAATTAGCAATGTGGTTTGAATACATGGTGGGGTTTACAGTTAGGTCTATGAAGTAAGTGAATTGGGTCAGAAAGGAGATGATATTAAAGAAGTCAGCATCCATGGACAAATCCAAGAATGTGACTTGATTACGCTGGGGGTTAAGAGACATTGAGAAATAAGCAGAGAAATGAGCTTGATTTGGGTAAATTGGAGATGAAGAAAGGTTTGGGTAGTTAAATCGGTAAAAAGATTAAAATGGGTAAGTTAAAAAATTTTAATGGGTGAAAGTGGCAGATTGATAAGTTGAATTGATTGTTTGGGTATGATGTGACAAGGGCGGTAAGTAAATCCATTTTAAATATTTTTGACATCATTAAGAAAATATTTACATTTTACAGTTGTGGGGAAAAACATTTACGTTACATAGTAAGGTCTTCTTCCGAGTATAAGAGATTTCCGAAGGTAACCTTCTTCCGAAGCCAACATAAGTTCCGAAGGTAATTTTTACTTCAGAGAGTAAAGTGCTTTCCGAATGAAGAATTTAAAAGCTTTGGTAGTAGATCTGATAAATTATCAATAGCTTCTTCTGAGACTAAAATAATTATTCCAAGAAGAAAATTTCCATTGGAGTAATTTTGCTTCGGAAGATATATAAAACATTTTTCGAGGGTTAATTTCTCTTTGGAAGAATCTATACTTAGAAAAATTTCAAAGATAATCTTTTGTAATAGGGCTTAGATTGATTTGACAAAAGACATTGCACATTGAAAAAGGTTTTCAAAGGAGATAGACTAATAAATGTTTATCATCCCAATAGATGTAATGAGATATTTAAATCTTTATTCATCAAAGGCTTTGGTTAACAAATCAACGTATTGTTCTTTTGAATTAACTTTGATTAGTAGAATCAGATTTTTCTCATGAATATCTTTTATGAAATGATACCTGATGTCGATATGCTTTGTCATAGAGTGCTTCACTGGATTTTTAGTAATGGAGAAAGCACTATTTTTATCAATGTGGACAGGAGTGGTCATGAAGTTGAATCCATAGTCCAACAACTAATATCTTGCATAATTGTATGTTGCAAACATGATATCAGGTCTACTTGTAGTGGGATACATCAGAGACCCGATGATTGCCCTATACTTATGCTGATTAGTATCCTGCCCTTTAGAGTCAGGACAAAGATTGGACAAAGATTGTTGTTTCAGATACATACTTAGATTGATTGATAAAGAACCCTTCCTTTATCTGTTTTACCTGAATTCCAAGGAAAAAATCCATTTTTCCTATGGATCTCAACTCCAACTCTTTTTCATGATGCCCTTAAAGTCTCTGCATATTTCGTCATTTAAGAAACCAAATATGATATCAACAACATAGACTTAGTTGAGGAAATGTCTTTCCTAAACTTCTTTATGAATAAAGTCTTGTCAATGGTGCCTCTAGTGTAGTCATTCTTCAGGAGAAATTGACACAAAGTGTCACATCACAGCCTAGGTGCTTGGTGTAACTTGCACACATAGTTGGGGTGTTGTGTAAATTCAAATCCTAGAGGATGACACATATAGACTTTCCTATCTATATCCCCATATAGAAAGGCACACTTGACATCAAGTTGTTAGACAGTAAAATTCTTGGATGCAGAATAAGCAAGAAAGATCCTCAGTGCCTCAAGTCTTGCAACAGGTGCAAAGGCATTAGTTTAATTAATTCCTTCCTCATTGGTGTATCCTTGAACTACTAGTCTTGCGTTCTTCTTAATTATCAAGCCTCTATAATCTCTTGTTTCTAAAGACCCATTTGGTGCCTATTAGTACTTGACCAGATGGTAGCGGACGTAGGTTTTAAACCCATAGGTTCTAAATACCCATTTGGTACATTGGGTTCCATCTGAGACAAAAAACATAAGTACAGACAGACATTCCCATTGTGAGTTTGTCTCCGTGTTTTCACACCTTCAGAGACTTCTCCTATGATGTTCTTAGATGGATGACTATTATGAATCCTTAGCCTGGGAATCACCTTCAGTTGTAAAGATAATCCAGGTTGGACATATTTTGCTTAGGAGCTTGAACGCTTAGACTAGATGTTGTTTCAAACTCATTCAATAAGGACTGATTAAATGAATAGGAAACATTATCATCATCTGTTGGCTGTGAAGCAACATTAACAGTTTCCTATTGCTTCAAGATGCTACTATCATTTGCATGGTGTTATGCAGTGTCACCAGATGAGTTTTCAGGCTAACTAGGTAGACCACTGGTTAAAGCTCCACTATCTCTTGAAACAGTTATACTATCAAACCTCAAGATAGTGGGAGCCTGATCTTCAACTACTCTTGGAGAACTTGAACAAGGTCTGGGTAACTCAAATAGTTGTTCATCATCATAGTCACTTTGAGTATTTGTTATAGCTGAAATATTCTCACAAGTTTAGAATAGTTGCAAAACAATTCTAAATCAAAAATACGATCAAAGGCATTCCCCTTAACACAAGAAGTGTGTTCATTGACAACAATGTTAGATGATTTCTCAAATTATTGACTTGTGATGTTATAAACTCTATAAACAATAGAGTTAAAGGAATATCCAACAAAGATAGCATCATCTGACTTTTCAGCAAGTTTTACCAAATTGTCCTTTGTGTTAAGTATGATACACCTGCTGTCAAAGGACTTTAGAAAGCATGTTTTACCAGATTGTCCTTTGTGTTAAGCATGCGGTGCTGACTGCCTCTGCCCAGAATGTTAAAAGAAGCTTTGAATCAGCTAACATGGTCCAAGCAACCTCAATCAGTGTCCTTTTCTCCTCTCAACAACACCGTTTTGTTGAGGAGTTTTGGGAGCACTATATTGTCTGGGAATCCCTTTTGAGTTACAGAATGAGTCAAGAATATGATTCTTAAACTCAATCCCTTGATCACTTCTAATTATCTTAACCTTGTGATCTGTTTGATTTTCAATTTAAAGAATAAAAGATTTTAATGTTTTAGCAGTTTCATCCTTAGTTCTTAAAAAGAAGACCCATGTAAATCTTGTAAAATCATCAACGATCACAAGGTAGTATGATTTCCTTCCAATGCTCATTATACTTTTGGGACCAAATAGATCCATGTGCAAAAAGTGTAATGGAGTGGTGTAGAGTTAACAACTTTGGATTTATGAGGTGCTCTATGTAGCTTCCCTTTTAGGCATGCAACACAGTTATCTTTTTCAGAAAAATTCCTTTTTAGCAAACCATGTAGCAATTTATTTTTAACCAATTTATTCATGGTTTCAAAATCGACATGACGCCTAGTGTGGAAGCATTTTTCATATCTGGCTTGTACATATCCCCTTTCCTAGCAGATCTAAGAAGCACCAATTCCTGAGGAATGGTCATCCCGGATTTGAGGAAAATGCACTTTTGTTCTATGAAAAGCATTTGATGCTTTTGATGATAGAATTAAGAAACACTTACAGGTTGTGTTAACACTATTTGAAATAGTGTACTTTGTCAACTTTTAACTTGCCGTTGGATACACTTCCTCTGCTAGAAATGTATCCTCCAGCCTCACCTACAAATTGAATAGGACCTCCATCAAAATGTTGAAATTGTTGAAGGAGAGATATGTTTCTTGTCATATACCTGGAGCATCTACTATCTATAATCCACACATTATTTTTCTTATCATATTGATGTCCCTGCATATAAGGTGAAAAAGTTAGTTTTTATTGGAAAACCAAGCCTTGTTGGTCTTGGGCTTTTCCAATGATGAGGATAATATTGAACCAAAATTTATGCATAGGGGTTCAATAGGTGTTTGTGAAGAAGAGGCTTGGGTTGTACATCTTCTTTGATCTTCCATTCTATCCCTTGGTTGATCATTGATGATGAGCTTGATGAAGCTTGAGCAGCATAACATTCTTCCGAAGCTTCTTTCTTCTTGGAAGAAGTCTTCACTACCTTCTTCCAAAGTAGTTCTCTTCTGGGATGGTTTCAAGGGGACTCTCTTGTTCTTTTAAGTCTTAACAACTTTAACTTTCGAAGCCATTTTCCCTTCGGAAGAAGAACTTTCTTCTGAAAGCAACCTTGCTTTGGTAACAAGCTTTCCCTTTTTCATCACTTGATATATATGATAAGGTCCAAATAAGAAACCTTCACTGATTCCTTCTCTTTTAACATTGTTTGCATAATGTGTGCTAGCAGTATTGTAGTAATAATCTTTGTCCTTGTGGTTTTGCAGACCACATATTATGCAGGCAATGTTAGTCTTTTGTGAACTTGAAGGCTATTGTTTCTTGTTTTTCTTGTCTTCATTAGTACTTCTTCCCTTTGTCTTCTGATCCTTTTGTTGGATAGGTGTGCTGGTACTACACACTTTTCCAGAATCAGAAGTTCCTGTAGATACATATGTACCTAGTTTAGGAGCTTAGTGTAAAATGTCTTTCATGTCTTACGTATATGTAATTGAATGGGTATGAATGAAATGAAATGTATGGTTGATCCATATAATGTTTAATATTTCATTATTTATTGTGTGATAACACGTATTAAACTAACTATCTAGATTTGTGGTTGTTTGCATAATTCTTAGTCAAATATGATTGAGAAACATGTTCAAACTTAATCGTGTGAAGTTCTTATGAGAATGGACCATGCAAATGGACCATACGCATGAATACTTCATGCTAATGGACCAGTCGCATGATTGTGATATAAGATTGAGTCAGTCACACGACTGAACACTCAGTCATGCGGATGGATCAACCGCATGATTAAGTCGCACGACTGAACCATGCTAATGGTTCACTCGTACGAATGGAAAATCCTAACTTATAAATACCACTTAATCCATGGAAATATGTAATAATTCGAATACCTACGCACATAATCGTACCCTAGTCGTCTACAGACTCAAGAACACCTGTTTGAAGTTCATAGATCACAGTTGATCGTGTTCTAATCATTCATAACGTTTCATTAATCGTTAGATTGATCTTAACTGTGTTCTCCCTAATTGGATCGCCAATCAAATAGGATTCCGCACTATTTGAGTTGGTATACGCGCAGAATCAGTTAGTACTTCGTACCTAAACAGTCCCAACAGTTCCCACCACCTAGAATCAAGTTGAGGTGAACACACCCTTTTTTTGGGTCAATCTTCAGCTTAGATTCAGCAACTTTCTTGGTAGTTTTTATGGTTGCCTTAGCCCGGCTTCTTCTGGCTTTGGTAGTTAGGGGTTTGTCATCACTGGTAAAAGGGGTTTGGTATACCTGGTTCTTCCGTGTGATGGTATCCAAAGTTGTATCACTCTTTGACTCATGGAAAGGTGGGTCAACAGATGGAACCTTTTGCTGTTAACTACCACATCTTAGTTACCTAATAGACTTATAAGAGTATGGTGGAGAAATTTCATTGGTTCCCAACCCACCTTTGTTTTGATAATAAAGTTTTGAGTAAGAGGATAATGCAAGAATGGCTTGAAAGTTTTGCTCTGAGATAGCATGTTTCCTAGCTTGAGCCTCAGTTGTGACAAGCTAGGCTTGAGCCTCTGTCAATTTGAATATTAAATCCTTGATTTGAGTCTTGTAGTTTGTATTTTCATGTTTTAACAAGGATACAGTTTTCTCTAACTTATCAATTTTCTTTTGATAGTCAGATTCAACCCTTTTAAAATCAGTTTTTAAGATATTTAAAGACTCAATATCATATTTAATTTCCATATTGTAGTTTTGATATAACTTAACCTTAGAAATACAAGCTGGAGTACAGAGATATTCATATACCTTGGTATCATCTCTTCTGGCCATAAGTGCTTGAGCACGAGTCATATCCTGGACCATGAAGCTCTAGTAAACTTCTTGAGCTATAGTTGTTGTTTTAGTTGACTTCCCATTAGCTTTAGGTGTAGAGGGATGTGAAGAGGCTTGTGAAGTTCCCAGATTTGACTTGGTAACCTTACATTCCCTTTCAAAGTGACAAAGTTGGTTACCTTTGTAACATTTGGCCTTTTCTTTGCCTAACCCAAATTTGTTGCTAGTTGGGTTTTGAGGGAACTGGCTTCCAGTTCTTTTGAATAACTTCTTTTCTCAGTAGGTCAGCAAAGCCATTTGTTGGACTATATCCACATACTCCATATCATCTAGACTAAAGCACTCTAGATCATCAAAGAATTACTGATGATCATTAGCGTACCCACTTCTTGAGACAAAATCACAACTGTCCTAAAAAGAACCTTGCTGAGCCTATTGAGACCTTGGAGTTTGAGGGAATGTGATGTAAGGTCCTGAAGAACAGGATGGCTATTGAGAATATGTCAGGTACTGCTTAGGTTGGGGGGTCTAGAGCCTTCAGCAACCATTAAAGCATTGCTAGCAGGAGGGCTTAAAGGTCTGCTCATTTGAATGCCCCTTTTGTTGTCCATCTCTACACGGTATGCATCAAGGACGCCATATAGTTTAGTCATGGAGAGGGAGTTCAAGTTTTTTGTTTTCTTCATAGAGACATAGTGAATGGCCACTATGGTAGTGCACTCATGAATTTTCAAGTGAGATCTATCCATTCAAGGGCAATGCCCACACACTGAAGGGAAGAGATAAGATCCATGTACCTAAAGTATTGTTGGCTGGGGGTCTCCCCAGTAATGAGAGTGAAGTTCTCAAACTATTGCTTCAGTGAATCTTTCTTTTAGTCATTGGAGGTAGAATACATTTGAGATAATGCATCAAACAGTTCATTTGCTGACTTGTAATGCTCAAACCCACCATTATGAAGTTGGGTATAGTAGTCATAAGAACAGTCATGGCATTACTATTAATGTCCATCTTCTTCCGGTATTCATTAGAGTTATTTTCAACGGCCTTTTCTATCATGGCACCGTTTCCACCTGGTGCATGCACCTTTGGTTTGTAAGAACAATTGACAATAGATTGCCACATTATTCCATCTTGATTCCTGATGAAGCCTTCTATGCGTCTGCTCCATTATCTAAAGTTTTCAAGGGTGATGATAGGTGCTTTAGTCATCGTCCCTATCTCAACTTCAGACTTTTGGTAGAGGGTCATTTTTGAGTGTGATGAAAAGAAGAGTGAAAAACTGGTTGATGTGACACTCGGCCCAATCAGGTCAACGCCAGCTCAACTCTGTCTAATAATAATAAACGTTTATTTATTATCTCTGACTCGTCTGACTTTCTAAGACCTTGACCAATTTTTTGATGTGAAATCCTGTTGCCAATTAACTGGTTGAGACATAAGATTAATATAATAATAACAATGAAAAATATAATAATAATAAAATATGTGTTTTTGCATAAAAATTTGTTAGTAACAAAACTATTAATCAAACTTTGAATAAAGACTAATATGTATGTATATATATATAAGTTTGAAAAATTATAGTTTTATAACATAAGACGCTTAAATTAGAAAATCACTAGTTAAAAATAAGTTTTAAACGCAAAGTTCGCGAGTAGAATAGTAAAGACATAAGGCATCTTGAATATGAACAAGGAGTAGATATTAGTGAAAGGGTATATAACCCTAAAGGTAAAATAATAGTCTTTACTAAAAATTTACAATAGTGTATATTTCTAAATAATAAAAACATGATATTTTAAACAACTAAATAAGTGGGTGAAAAACATTCGTAAGCATAATTCATCATATATTGACCATAATGCACATGATTAGGGTTTCATTATCAAAGGCCTAGCACGTTAGTTTCTTTTCGTTAAACGCATTCAAGGTGAATCCTTCGGCCCCATTTTAAATATTATTTTAACTGTTTTGGGGGAAAAGAATGAAACAATACATTAAAATATATGATGCGCTAAACAGGATAATATATTATGAGGGTATGAGTTGGGTTAGTGGTATGGATATATACCATTGAGCCTCTAAATCCCCCTATAATCATTAACCTTAGGGGTGAGGCCATAGAGTATATTGGTAGATCTATCGGATTAGAATGGCCTGCTCTTGCGACTAGTCGCGCTAGTCAGGTTGTGGCAAGGGAGCTTATATGTCTGGACCGTTGAGGGGCAACAACATGTTTCTTGATTTGATTATGGACTTATGACCTGAATTTATCATTGTGACATCCGGTAAATTTCCGTTATCCAACTCCGTTAGTTCCGTTAAGATTTGCATGCACGTGTCGTGAGCACACACTAGTTGTCGTTTAACGTTGGTGACGTAATAATAATTAATAATGTTAAATGGGTGATAATCTAGTTGTTAATGTGATTATGATGTTATGTTTACGTGTTTATGTGTTTTATATATTAATTAAGAAAGTTTATCGCGTAACGTGGAAACGTGTTTATTTATTCGTATATCTTGTGTTTTTATAGAGATAAAATATATA
>BJCM01175981.1:0-14947 GCA_018326385.1 Flaveria bidentis
CAACTTTGTGACAAAGTCCATCGAGATCTGCTCCCATTTCCACACTGGAAGTTCGGGTTGCTGAAGTAATTCGGATGGTCTCTGATATTCCACCTTAACTTTGGATCAAGTTAATCATCTGCTTACATAGGTGGCAATCTCAGCTTTCATGTTCGGCCACCAATAACACTCCTTCAGATCATGGTACATCTTATCTGAACCAGATGAATTGAGTAACGTGACTTATGAGCTTCATCCATTATCAGCTCTTGGAAATTTCCGTATTGTGGTATCCAGATCCGTTCCATGAAATAATGAATTCCATCAGTCTTGGTCTATAATTGTTTCTCCATACCTCGCATGGATTATGCTTTTAGATTCTCAACTTTCAAGGCCTCAGACTGGGTAACCTTGATTTGCACTGGAAGATCGGAGTGAATGGTCATTTGTAATGCACGTACTCGATGAGGTTTAGGGGTTTCTTTTCAGCTGAGGGCATTGGCTACCATATTAGCCTTACCCAGGTGATACTTGATGGCACAATCGTAGTCGTTGAGCAGTTCTAGCTATCGCCGTTATCGCATATTCAGTTCCTTTTGATCATATATGTGCTGGAGGCTCTTGTGGTCTGTGTAGATTGTGCACTTGGTTCCATATAAGTAGTGCCTCCAGATTTTCAAGGCAAACATTACATCTCCTAGTTCCAGATCATGCGTTGTATAGTTCTTCTCATGCACCTTGAGTTGTCTAGATGCATATGCTATGACATTGTTTTGTTGCATCAGTACACATCCAAAACCCTGGATGGATGCATCACAATAAGCAATGAAATCATCAGTTCCTTCTAGTAAAGCTAGGATCGGCGCACTGTAGAGTTTGTCTTTAAGTGTCTGAAATGCTGATTCCTCCTGGCTGCCCCATTTGTAGATGGTTCCTTTGTGGGTTAGGGTAGTCAAAGGTTGTGCTAACTTTGAGAACCCCTCGATAAATCGTCTGTAATAGCCTGCCAAACAAGGAATTGTCGCACCTCAGTAGGCGTTTTTGGTGCCGGCCAATCCTTGATTGCTTCAATCTTTGAAGGATCTACATGTATACCCTTTTCGTTCACCACATGAACAAGAAACTGCACTTCTCGCATCCAAAAGTCACCTTTTGAGAACTTTTCATACAATTGTTCATTCTTTAACAAATCTAGAATGATCCTCAGATGTTTCTCATAATCTTCCTTATTTTGAGAGTAGATTAGTATGTCATCAATAAAGACAATGACAAACTTATCCAAATAAGGTTTGCAAACACGATTCATGAGATCCATGAAAACAACTGGGGCATTAGTCATCCCAAAAGGCATTACTGCAAACTCATAGTGCCCATACCGAGTCCGAAATGCTGTTTTCGGGATGTCTTCCTCTCAAACTCGTAACTGATGATAACTTGATCTCAAATCAATCTTGAAATAGTAGCTTGACCCTTGTAACTAGTCAAACAGGTCATCAATGCATGGGAGTGGATATCTATTCTTGATCGTCACCTTGTTCAGTTCTTGGTAGTCAATACACATTTTGAAGGTTCCATCTTTCTTTTTCACGAAGAGCACTGGAGCTCCCCAGGGTGAAGAGTTGGGATGTATAAATACCTTGTCCAGCAATTCTTGCAATTGCTTAGACAACTCTTGTAGTTCGTTCGGAGCTAAACGGTACGGCGCCCGAGCGATTGGTGCTGCTCCAGGTGCTAACTCAATCTGAAATTCTACCTGCCTGTGTGGAGGAAGGCCAGGTAAGTCCTCGGGGAATACCTCAGGAAAATATCTAACAACCGGAATGTATTCAAGTTGTTTCTCCTCAATAGTCTTTTCAGTAAATAGGGCTAAAATCAACGAATGCCCTTTCCTCAAACACTTCTGAGTTTTCATGTATGAGATGATGCCAACCACTGCCCCACCCTTGTCGCCTTCCACAGTGAGTATCTTTCCGTCAGGCAAAGGTAGTCGGACGAGTTTCTCACGACAAATGATTTTAGCTTGGTTCTTAGACAACCAATCCATGCCAACAACGACATCAAAGCTACCGAGTGTAATAGATAGAAGATCAATGTCCAAATCATGTCCTGATAGACTTATTTTACAACCCTTGTATATCAGAGAAGACTCGATGATCTTACCATCTGCTATTTCTACTGTATAATTCGTGTCTAAGGCTACAGAATTAACATCTAGCAATCGACTGAACTTATACAAAATGAAACTCCTATCAGCACCAGAATCGAATAGCATAAAGGGAAAACAACCACTGATAGGAAATTTACCAGTTACAATAGAGGGATCATTACGAGCCTCACCTGAACCAATGACGAAGGCTCTTCCCTTGGCTCCACCATTACCATTACCATTGTCGTTTCCATTGTTGTTGCCATTGCGATTATCAGCACCATAACCACCGCCATTGTTTTTCTTCAATTTTGGGTAGTAACTCTTGATGTGCCCGGTCTGACCACACTCATAATAGCCTCTTTGTTCATTCCACTCGGTTGGCTGTTTAGCTGTAATGTTCATTTGGCAATCCTTAGCAGCGTGGCCAAACGTTCCGCACCATTCACACATGTTCTTTTTGCAAGGCCCATTGTGATGGTAGTTGCATTTGTTACACTTAGGTAATGTCCCGGAGTAGCCACCACCATGTTGAGATGAAGAAGATGATTGCTGAGATGAAAGAAAGTTGTCAAACTTCCGTGACTGTTGTGGTTGCTGTTGAGAGTGGTTCTGCTTGTGATTGGGACCAGATTCCCATTTCCGCTTATTATTACTATCTGAAGTAGTCGATGTTGAACCTCGTGGGGGTAGTTTACCCTGTATGACCGCCTGGTTAGTTAACATGTGGGCTAGTCTGATTGCCTCCTGTATGGTGTTTGGTCTGGAAGCAGTGACCATACTTCGAATCTCGGGTGACAGTCCATTAAGATACCTCTCAATCCTCAAAGAAGGAGGGTTGACCATGTTAGGGCACAAAGTAGCAAGCTCGTGAGATCGAGTGGTGTATGCCTTGATTTCAAAACCTGTCATTTTGAGATTCAAGAACTCAGTCTCTAGTTACACCTCTTCCTAGGGGCAGTATTCCTCTTTAATCAAGGTCTTGAAATCATTCCAAGTTGTCTGGTTTGCAATTTCGACACCCAACATCTGGACTTGAGTGTTCCACCACGATAAGGCAACACCATCCAGGGTGCCAGTGGCGTACTTAACCCGATTTGCCACAGGGTAGTTACACATCTCGAATACAAATTCGAGTTTCTCAAACCAGCGTAAGAGTCCCACAGCTCTTTCAGCTCTAGTGAACGGATTAGGTTTACAGTCCATGAAGGACTTGAAGGCGCATACCCCTTGTCTTGTAACAAATTTTGATTAGGTCTTTATAATTTTTGAATAGATGTTATGACTTAACCAAAATGATGAAACATTAACATCAGGAGTAGATTTGGTATTGCTTACCGATCGGAGCGGCCTGCGGATTGAGGTTAGAATTTGCGAGAGCATCAGCCACATGCTGATTGATTAGGGCTGCCACATCAGATGGGGTCATGTTGATGGTTCCATGACCACGTCCGCGTCCTCGACCAATTCCAGTCATTCTTAACAATCACAACATACAAAAATAAGTAATATGCAACATATCTACTTCATTTAAGTACAAGTAATTAAAAGAATTTGGCACACACACAACTAATGAGTTCAAATAATAATTTATGATTAAACAAATTGTAAGTACGTCTATAATGAATTAAACCAAATACTAAAATTCAAAACACCAGTCGGATGGAATACAACCTTTCCCCTCCAGGTGTGAAAAAAAAAAGAAACAAAAGTCCAATGGATAAAAATAAATAAAAGAAAAAAAAGAATTGGCAAGGAATTAGTGAAGTTTTATACGGATTGAGACTATCATGTCACCAAAGTATAGAAATGAATGTTTGTACTGACTATGACTGTTATCATTTGATAGGATTCACAAGACTTCTCATGCATGACAAATTACGATTATGTGTGCACCCGTGATTGTAATTCGCTTTGCATTGTCAATCCTGGTTCCTCCAATCCGAGCTAACATACCTTGTCAAGTACAGAGTGTTATCAATGATAGAGGTATCAAATATGTAGTTATTAAACCAACGGTCGATTAAACAAGGTTGTACGAAAGAATTGATTGAGGAAATATTCACTTGGGCAAGAATCATTGATGTGCCCAGGCCATATGTGTAAATAGCATTATCGTAAGTAAACTTTGATAAATTGTCTTGTAATGTCTATGGTAGCCGCCAGTACAACTATTGCCTACTCCACAAGGCAGAGAAGTGGAAAGATAGGTAGAAAGGGCTTGGCAGATGCAGCTCTCGTCCTCGAAACGCATTCAACAGGAGGCAGAACATGCGCCTAACGAACCATCCAAGTTAGGTACCAGTGGCACTGTATCCGATTTCGAGATGTATGATATAAAAGGTAAGGTATAGGTAATTCATAAGTAACCTTCTCGTGAGTCACAGCAACTCAGAGTCACTTGTACGAAGAAGCATGAGGTAACAGCGGGAAGTCAGGACGAACTGGCCTTTTCCTATAAACATAGAATGAAGATATGATTATGCCATTCATGTAGCCGAACGCTCACAGGAGTATATCACAGCAGGAAAATCCCAAACAAGTATAACAATTAGACAAGGCAAACTAATGAAGCTAAACGTGTCTATATGCGTGTAACTAAGGAATTGGGCTATAGGCTAAATGCAATGCAAATGAAATGCATATTTATTTTAGTTCACTATAACCATTAGCTCTGATACCAATTTGTCACACCCTCAATCGCACACCACACATACATGATGAACAACATACATCAAGCACATGTACAATTGCACCCGTAGTCGAAACCCCCATAACAGAAACATACTTTCGAATATAGATACATACAAACACATACCAAGCAACCGTGAAACGCACATTGAACAAAAATAAAACAGATTTCATGCCATGATCGCTCGATGCACACGCGTACACACATCAAACGACCGCACGTCGACCATGCACACACTCATGCACATATACACACAAAGGTATACAAAATCCAAGCATGCGCATCAAGGAACACATCCAAAAATGAGCCAACACACCCTGCAATGCACCCGACTAAGAAAGGAAGGAACCGTAACCGGAGCCAAACGCACGAGACGAGAGAGATGACATACCGTACAGGCCTGCGATCTCCGGAGAAGTATCGATTTGGTTCCGAGTGTCGAGAACATGATTCCAATCACAGTGAGTCAAGCCGCTTTCAGTCCTATCATTGGTAGTGGGAGATAGGGGGCATACCGCGAGGAAGAAGGCTATCATCAGGGATTGCCGAGGAACCAAGTGGGAGGAATAAGGCTGCCGAGAGGGATTTCGAATTAGGGTTACATAGAAGTTACGGGGGTAGGGGTCGGTTATGGGGTGTTTAGAGGATTTAAGCTTTGCAAGATGCTACCATTAGTCCTCCAACTTATTTATTTTACATAATGCATTAACTAAGTTTAGTTGTTTATTTTTAAAATGATTACTAGTAAATTATAGTAATCATTTTCATTTTATAAAAATAAACTTGATCCATTTTAAGTATCGAAGAAAGGTTAGATAATAACAAAATTAAATAATGCTAACGAAGTTAACCTAAAAAAATGAGGTGTCACAGTATATATATGTAACACCTGGTTAATTATTTTCTTTGAAGCCGAAGAAAGAAGAAAAGAAATAAAGTCCAAAGTCGAGGGACCAAACTCGCCAACGAGAGAAAGTTGGGTGAATTGAAGTATTTGAAGGGAGTGGACAGCCCTTACCCTCTCCCCACACCCAAAATTCAACAAAGAAAAGAGAAGAGAATAAGAAAGGGAGAAAAGAGAGAAAAAGTTGGTTCGGGCGGATTCAAGTGAGCAAAATCGACGTGTAGCGGGTCTAAACGAAGCTCTACTTCTCGGTGTGGTTTGTGTGAGTTCTAGTACCCCTCTTTTAAACGTTTTTGGTCGATTTTGGAGCTGGAACACATCTGAAAACCCTTTTGTGTATGTGTGTGTGTTTGACCCATTTGTATGTGTTTGCGTGTGATGCGTTTGGAGTTTGTTTCTGGGCTTGTGCGTGCTTGAGTGGTGTTGTGGTATGCATTCCTAAAGTTAAGGATGGTTGATTCGGGCTTAGAATGGGTTTGGATGAGCTTGGAGGTCCAAATTGGAAGATTGGGTTCGGGATGAACTACATTCTGCATCAGCTAGGGCTAGGCGACCGAATTGAGGCCATACGGCTGAATGAGGTGTGATTGAGGTTCATTCGCACGATTGAGGGTTCATTCACATGATTGAGGGTTCATTCGCACGACTGAGGGCCGATTCGCATAAGTGCTCATCCGCATTACTTTTATCCGCACAAAGTGTTCATTCGCATTAGTTCCATTCGCATGGGACTCATCCGCATTGAGTCCATCCACATTAGGTCCATTCATATGGGTGTTCATCGATATAGGTGTTCATCCGCAAAGGTCCAATTGCATGATGTTCAGTCGCCTGGAGGCCGTGCCACTAAAGGGTGCCTGTACGCCCAAGTAGGGCTGGTGTACCCGAGGAAGGTGTAGTTTAATTACTGACTTTTGGGGGAAAGTGCAGATGTAAGTTTTGACGTGGGAGGTTCCTGTAAGTTCATGTAAGATGACTTTTGAGATCATGGAGGGTATGTTGGGCATGATGATGATCGTGTTGCATGATTATGCATGATGTATATTATATATGTATGATGTTGCCCTGTATAATGATGTTGACTGTGTATGATATGTTCCTTGTTATGATGTATGTTTATCTTTCCCATGACTTTACGTTGAATGTTAATGAATGAAATTAAAGTATTATGTAACGTAAAGTGAAAGATAATGAAAGAGGAACATGATAAATGCATGCATTAATGAAGGATGAAAGTGAAGAAAGTGTTGCGAGCCTTGTATGCTGGGACACGCCATTAAAAGGTGTTAGCCCAATGGTGTGTGGGTTCGCTACCCCAGGAGGATGCACATTGGGGTCTTTCTTTGTGATTGACCATTTGTATAAAACCATTTCTGCATACCCTAGGTACTGTGACAAGAGGTGCAGAGCACCGTTATAGCTGGTCTATGATAGGCCTAGGTCAAGTACTAGGAACAGAAGGGTATTACACATGGCATTGGTACACCTAAACTCTACTCTAGGTGCTGTGACCAGAGGTGCGGAGCACCGTTATAGCTGGTCTATGATAGGCCTAGGTCCAGTACCAGGAACAGAAGGGTAGAGTTTATGGTTGAAGGAAAGCAAAGATGTAATGATGAAAGAATGTGAAAGTTAACGATGCATGATGAATGAACAGAAGTTAACGAATGAATGATGAAGATAATAATAATATTATCTATGTGTACATATGATGTATGATCGCATGAAAGTAAAGAACGGTTCTAATGAAAGAAAAGTATATTTTATTATAAAATTAGAACTCACTCAGCAACGCTAACTTTTTTGTGTTTCCAGTTAGTAGGTAATGATTGCTGAGGATGGCACGGGGCGGCTACTCAGCTCTTTTGGATGGCATCCATTTTTATAATGCTTTTGTGATGTAATGCAACATGTATTTTGTAACTTCTAAACGATGTATTATTTTGCAAAAGCTTTTATAATGAAATGAAATGACATTTTTGAATGTTTCTGCTACAATACTTTACTGAAGTCAATGTAATTATATGTTTTATGCGCAATGATTTATCAGTTGTAAGCATCCCGGGAACGGGGATTTACAAGTTGGTATGAGAGCCAAAGTTTAAATGAATGGGTAAATTTTCGAAAAAAACTTTAACTTAAACTGAGAATGGGACGGAAAGGGAAGGGATACCAGTCTGAGTAGCTGCGTGCCATCATGTATTTTCTTAATGTTAACCGGTATTATGTGCGCATGTTATGTGGTTATGTGTTGCTTGTAGATTTAAATACTGATGTAGTTAGGATAGGTAATGATTGGGGTATGAAGAGTAAGGTAAGTGGCTAATCACAACTAGCCACTGTAATTAGGGACTTACTATACTTGACATAAATTGAGTTGTTCCCTTGAATGACCGTGTTGGTGTTTGAATCTTTCAGTGTGCGTGTGAATGGCCGGTGGTAGATCTTCGAAAGCCTCTCGTGGTGGTGGGTGTGATAGGCTTGGTGCTGAGTCGCGACCCAAGAGGGGAAGACCCAAAGTTGAAAAGGTGGTTCACGAAGAACCAGATACCCCTCATCCGGAGGGTGGCGACGAGAGCATTAATCTAAGAGCCTCAGTAAAAGAGGTTGTTGTTGAAGAAGTCTATAAGGATATGCAGACGATCTTACTGTCTGTGGTGACCGAAATCATCAAGGCTGTACGGGAAGGGGAAAGACAAGAGAGGAACAGGTTCTCGGGAGGACTAGAGCAACCAGATCCTGAAACGGTTCTATCTGATGATGAAGAAGAAGATGAAGAGCCTGTGCCGGAGGCGTCACGGGGCTGTAATTATGGTACGTTTCAACAGGGCAAGCCCCTTACTTTTGACAAAAACGGCACTGCTGCTGCTGCTCACAGGTGGGTGAGAGAAATGGAGGCTATCTTGAACATCAACGAGTGCTGGGAGGACCCAAAAGTAAAGTGCCCATTCTTTTGTGGACTCGGCTATGTGCTGGTGGGACAATATAGTCCAAGCCGAGGGTAGCAGGGCCATTAGGAGAATGAGATGGTCTGAACTGAAGAAGTTGGTGATCAAGGAGTTCTGTCCTCATAGAGAAATGGATAAAGTTGAGAGAGAGTTCCTACAACTGGAGGCGGGAACCATGACACATCAGCAGTACACCATAAAGTTTAACGAGATGGCACATCTAGTGCCAGATCAGGTGACGCCCCTATCACGGAAGATTAGGAGGTACATCCAAGGTTTTCCAGCGGATATTCGTAGGCATATGATCGCTGCCCGACCGAGCATGTTTAGGTCAGCGGTGGATTTGGCAGGGAGGTTATATGATGAGAGTGCTGTAGTGGTGGTGGCTGAAGGGAACAGGAAGGGTGGAGGTGATCAAAACTAACAGGGGAAGAGGTTTGGTCGGGGTGATGCCTTAACGGGTAACAAGAAGGCACAGGTGGATGACTGCCGTGTGGCCACATCGAGTGCGGGGTCAAAGAGGTGTGGCAAGTGTGGAAGGGAGCATGCGGAAGAATGTAGGTTGGGATTGAATGGGCGCTTCAAATGTGGGAAGACGGGGCATATAGCCAAGGATTGTCGTACAGTCTGGTGCTTTAACTGTGGCGTGGAGGGACACATAAGTAGAGATTGCAAGAAGCCGAGGGTTGAGGGTTCCGGGGCGAAGAAGACGGGGAGTGAAGGGCCAAGGGCGAGCGCCAGGGCATTCACTATGACACATGAGGAAGCTAGGATTGACCTTGATGTTGTGTCCGGTACCTTTCTAGTGAACCAAACTTTAGCTTCTTTGTTATTTGATGCGGGTGCTAGTAAAAGTTTTATTTCTGCTATTTTCTGTGCTAAGCAGCCTGTTAGTAGTAGACGTGTTGATGCACCCTTTGATGTAGAAACTGCCATAGGTAAGTCTACCCGGATTACCGAGATGATAGAGGGTTGTGATGTGGAACTTGAGGGTCATAAGTTTCATGTTAGACCGTTCATGATGACCCTAGGTGGTTTCGATTTGTTTCTTGGGATGGATTGGTTGGCGGACTTCAAGGCAAACATTGTGTGTCGTAAGAAGATGATTCGCTTGGCAGCGCCTGACGGGAGTTCGGTAACTGTTTATGGGTATCGGGTCATGATGATCCCGAAAGTAATCTCAATGGCGGTGGCGGGAAAGTGTATGAGACATAGATGTAGTACCTACATGGCCTATGTAAAGGATGTGGATACGTTAACACCACAACTGTCTGAGGTACCGGTTGTGTGTGACTTTCCAGACGTGTTCCCGGAAGATTTACCAGGAGTGCCACCTGACTGAGAGATTGAATTTGATACCGGGTGCCTAACCTGTTGCCAAAGCACCGTATTGGTTGGCCCCGACGGAGATGAAAGAGTTGATGGAGCAGTTGCAAGAGCTGCTGGATAAGGGGTTCGTCAGACCGAGTATCTCTCCTTGGGGTGCTCCGGTCCTATTTGTGAAGAAGAAAGACGATAGTATTAGGATGTGTATTGACTACCGTGAGCTGAACAAGTTGACAGTGAAGAACCGATACCCCTTACGGAGAATAGATGATTTGTTCGATCAGCTTCAAGGTGATAGTTGTTTTTCAAGGATAGACCTTCGATCTGGCTATCATCAACTGAAGGTGAAAGAGCAGGATGTTCCTAAAACAGCTTTCCGCACACGTTATGGTCACTATGAGTTTCTTGTCATGTCTTTTGGTTTAACCAATGCACCAACTGCTTTTATGGATTTGATGAATCAAGTGTGTCAACCGATGTTGGATAAATCAGTGATCATGTTTATTGATGATATCCTGATTTATTCAAAGAATGAGGAGCATGCCGGTCACATTCGGGAGGTTCTGGAGACGCTGAGGAAGGAGAAGTTGTACACCAAGTTCTCCAAGTGTGCATTTTGGTTGCGCAAAGTTCAGTTCTTGGGTCATGTGGTTAATCCTGACGGGATTATGGTGGACCCGGCAAAGGTGGAGGTAGTGGTACAATGGAAGTCTCCAAAGATACCATCCGAGATTCGTAGCTTCTTGGGTTTGGTGGGCTACTATAGAAGATTTATCTAATACTTTTCTAAGATCGCTTCTCCACTAACTAAGTTGACCCAGAACGATGTGAAGTTTGTATGGGGTCAAGCTCAAGAGAAGGCATTCAAAGAATTGAAGGCGAGGTTGACTCAAGCTCCTATTCTGTCATTACCTGATGGAAGTGAATATCTAGTGGTTTATTCTAATGCTTCCTACTTGGGGTGGGATGTGTGTTAATGCAGAGAGGAAAGATTATAGCCTATGCATCCTTACAGTTGAAGGTTCATGAGGTCAACTACCCTACTCATGACTTGGAGCTAGTAGCCGTGGTCTTTGGACTAAAGATTTGGAGGCACTATCATTACGGGACGAAGTGCACCATTTTCACAGACAACAAGAGTTTGAAGTACTTCTTTGAGCAGAAAGGTCTGAACATGAGGCAAATACGATGGTTGGAGCTTATAAAGGACTACGATTGTGAGATCCATTACCATCCGGGCAAGGCCAATGTGGTGGCGGACGCCCATAGTCGAAAAGAGAGGCCCGAGCCAATTCGGGTGAAAGCATATTCGTTGATCATGACCTCAGATGTGATGAAGCAAGTCAAAGAGTTTCAAGATGAGGCATTAAAAGAAGATTATTTTAACTCTAAAATAATGAGAGGTCTGGTTATGGAGTTGGGTGAAAATACACTTGGTGTTAAAACCCGATTTGGACGGGTGTGGATTCCTCAATTCTCTCTACTTTCTCTCTCCACTCTCTCTCTCTAGAACTAGAGTGTTGAGTTGCAAATGAGAGCTACTCAAGCTGATCCGTTTATATATACCAGGGCGTTTCCGGGACCTTAAACTCGCCAAACACATACCCCGCGAAGTCTACACGGTCTAAAACCCATATCCATCTTATTTTCATTAAATGATCTCGTTTAAGCCCATTATTATTATTTGGCTCACTTAGACATTATTCAGGGCGTTACAAGTCCACCCCCTTATTTAGGTTTTGTCCTTGAAACCTATTAGTCATTGAATAGTTGAGGGTAATGCTACCTCATCTCCTCCTCAACTTCCCAAGTGGACTCTAACCCTTCCTATGCTTCCATTACACCAAGGGAACCACCTTATTCCTTAGCCTATTCTCTTTATGATCGATGATCGCCACTGGTTGCTCCACGTAATTGAGCCGTTCATCCACCTAGATATCTTCTAGTGGTACGACCATATCCTCCTCAGCTAAGCACTTTCTTAAGTGAGATACATGGAATGTCGGATGAGTTCCACTTAGCTCACTGGCAATTCCAACCTATAGGCCACCTCTCCTACTCGAGTAATGATTCGGAAAGGCCCTATATATCTCGGGCTCAACTTTCCTCGCTTCTTAAACTGAATGATGCCCTTACAAAGTGAGACTTTCAACATAACCCAATCGCCCACCTGAAACTCAATCAGTCTGCGTCGTTTATCAACATACGACTTCTGTCTATCTTTGGCTGCCTTCATGAAGGCCTTGATCTTTTTGAGCTTTTCAGTCATAGCCTTAATCACCTTGACACTCCCTAGTTCTTTTTTGACCAATATCACCCCAACAGATGGGTGTTCTGCATCTCCTACCGTATAGCATCTCATAGGGTGGCATACTAACACTGGCATGATAACTGTTGTTGTATGAGAATTCAGCTAACGGTAAGTGGTCATCCCAACTTCCCCCAAAATCAATCACACATGCCCGAAGCATGTCCTCCAATGTCTGAATGGTCCTTTCTAACTGACCATCAGTCTAGGGATGGTAAGCCGTGCTAATATGCAACCTCGTCCCCATGGCGTCGTGAAATTTCTTCCAGAATTTAGATGTAAACCAGGTGTCACGATCAGACACAATGGACACCGGTAGACCGTGACGAGTTACAATCTCTTTGATGAAAAGATCCGCTAACCTCTCAGATGAATATATCTTGCGGATCGGTAGGAAGTGAGCACTCTTCGTCAAACGGTCAACAATCACCCATATAGCATCATACCCTTTCGGAGTATGCGACAGCTTCGTAATAAAATCCATGGTGATGTGCTTCTAGTTCCATTCGGGTATGTCCAATGGTTGGATCTTTCCATACGGCTTTTGGTGCTCGGCCTTCACTTGTAAACAAGTAAGGTACTTGCTCACATACTCCACCACATCACGCTTCATACCCGGCCACCAATAATATTTCTTCATGTCTTGATACCTCTTTTTGGCACTAGGATGAATATCGAGTCTTATGAGCCTCATCCATAATCCTCTCATGCAGATCCCCAAAACGGGGAATCCACATCCTTCCAAACCGGGTCCTAACACTGAGTGTGTTCTCACCCAATTCCGCAACCAGACCTCTCATTCTTTCAGAGTTAAGATGATCTTCTTTTAATGCTTCATCTTGAAACTCTTTGACCTACTTCATCACATCAAAGGTCATGACAAACTGGTAAGCCTTCACCCGAATCGGCTCGGGTCTCTCCTTTTGGCTAAGGGCATCCGCCATCACGTTGGCTTTGCCCGGATGGTAGTGGATCTCGCAATCATAATCCTTTATGAGCTCTAACCATCTCCTCTGCCTCATGTTTAAGTCTTTCTGCTCGAAGAAGTACTTCAAGCTCTTGTGGTCGGTGAATATGGTGCAATTTGTACCGTATAGGTAGTGCCTCCAAATCTTTAAAGGAAAGACCACGGCTGCTAGCTCCAAATCATGAGTAGGGTAATTAACCTCATGAACCTTTAACTGTCGAGATGCATAGGCGATAACTTTTCCCCACTGCATTAACAAACATCCCAACCCCGAGTAGGAAGCATCAGAATAAACCACCAGATCTTCACATAAATCGGGTAATGACATGACAGGAGTTTGAGTCAACCTCACCTTTAATTCCTCGAACGCCTTCTCTTGAGCTTGACCCCATACGAACTTCACATCTTTTTGACTCAGCTTGGTTAGTGGAGAAGCGATCTTAGAGAAGTCTTGAATGAATCTTTTGTAGTAGCCCGCCAAACCCAAGAAGCTACAAATCTTGGATGGCATCTTAGGAGACTTTCATTGCATCACTGCCTCCAACATTGTTGGGTCCACCATAATCCCGTCAGGATTCAATACATGACCCAAGAACTGAACTTCATGCAACCAGAACGCGCACTTGGAGAATTTAGCATACAACTTCTCCCTCCTCAACGTCTCCAACATCTCCCGAATGTGACCGGCATGTTCATTCTCGCTCTTCGAATAAATCAGGATATCATTAATAAACATAATCACCGATTTATCCAACATTGGCTGACACACTCGGTTCATCAAATCCATGAAAGTAGCTGGCACATTGGTCAAACCAAATGACATAACGAGAAACTCGTAGTGACCATAACGCGTGTGAAAAGCTGTTTTAGGAATATCCTGCTCCTTCACCTTCAACTGATGATAACTAGATCGAAGGTCTATCCTTGAAAACCAACTGACACCCTGGAGCTGATCAAACAGATCATCAATTCTCGGTAAGGGGTACCGATGTCGGGTTTGATGGACCATAATCAAAGTTGTTTAACCATTTAAACATGAAAAACGCAGCGGATAAAAGCCTTAACATTATGATTCATAATCTGAAAAATTAAGGTTCTTTACTTTGTTTTAACAAACCCAAGAGCATAGGATCATTCATATGTGTTTGAACAAGCTATCTACAAGATATAACAACCAAAAGAAACAATGAAACTACCTTTCAAAGCTGCTGAAAA
The DNA here is from genome assembly GCA_018326385.1 of Flaveria bidentis. Taxonomy (NCBI): domain Eukaryota; kingdom Viridiplantae; phylum Streptophyta; class Magnoliopsida; order Asterales; family Asteraceae; genus Flaveria; species Flaveria bidentis. Next base: position 14,486 of record BJCM01175981.1, read on the forward strand.
TGTTTATGAACTACCTTCAAAACTAGCTGCTGAAAAACGGGATTTCAATGAAGATTATGATGTTCTTGAAAAGCCAAAACACCAAGAGAAGGTATCCTCAAGCTAGCATACCCACAAGTATAGAGCAAGACACCTTGTTGCTAGGAATTCTACACCAAAATCGCAAAGAACAAGCTGCTGGAACAAGCTTCCAGCCGAGATTTCTTAAAAGGAAAAGGGTTGTGTCTTCAATCTTTTGTTCTTTGCATGTGAGAGAGAGAAAGAGGTTGAGTGTCTATGTGTGTTTTGGGAGAGTGGTTGATTGAAACAACCAAGGCCATGCCCCTAAAAGGGACGGCCGAAATCAAGTCTTGGATGGGAGTTTTCCCCCCAAAACCAAAAGCTATTTTTCTATTAGTTGTTTTAATATTAGATATATAATTAACCTCTTAATTATATAACACACACACTCTTTTATTATTT
>BJCM01176010.1:0-15914 GCA_018326385.1 Flaveria bidentis
TAGACAATTAGAATATATTTTGTCATTTACTCTCTAGGTGTATTATTACTGTTTTATGCTCAAACCCTAACATTTACTGTAATCATCATCTTATTCAATACAAACAAGCATTTATGAGTATTTTTTCTACCTTGAATGTTTAGTGGTTGTTTGTTTCCGCCATTCAATCTTTGACTTGATTACCATATTTGATCCTAAGTGAGAATCTCAATCTCAATAACCCAGTCATGTACTGTCATTTATGTTACAACCATTTATTTGGATGTAGGACCATTGGATAATATAGGTAGCGCTACTTAGGAAAATATTTCTTGCACCAATAGGATGAATGTTGTGATACTATATTATCTGATTTTTTAAATTATGATATGACAGTTATGAATCATCTGAGTATTATGTAAGGTTTGGTTGTATATGATGCAACAAAAATATTTTGTCTCATATTAAACCTATGATCTCTCCAACTTTATGTTGACAATTTTGAGTATGCTTTTTCAGGAAATCATCATGAGTAACAACATAATGTTTTCTTTTGATGTTTATAACAACTAGAAATAAATTATGGAAAAAGTTTGTGTTAACCTAACTATAAACATGTATGATCTCAGCTTATCGGCGGACGCGCACTTCCATCGCTACTGAAGATGTAACAATTAGATAAAATGTTTTGTAATAGGATTATGTTAGATCAAATTTTGACTATTTATGATGTGATGTAATCCTAACTAGATAATTATAATTGTGAAATGAAGTATGTTATGTTATGTTTTGTTGGGCTAATCTAGTTAGTCATGTAATCAATGAGTTCTAAACAAACGAGTCACACCCAAAAGCATTTCACGCTTCTGAAAAAGTTTGTGTTAACCTAACTATAAACATGTATGATCTCAGCTTATCGGTGGACGCGCACTTCCATCGCTACTGAATATGTAACAATTAGATAAAATGTTTTGTAATAGGATTATGTTAGATCAAATTTTGACTATTTATGATGTGATGTAATCCTAACTAGATAATTATAATTGTGAAATGAAGTATGTTATGTTATGTTTTGTTGGGCTAATCTAGTTAGTCATGTAATCAATGAGTTCTAAACAAACGAGTCACACCCAAAAGCATTTCACGCTTCTGAAAAAGTTTGTGTTAACCTAACTATAAACATGTATGATCTCAGCTTATCGGTGGACGCGCACTTCCATCGCTACTGAATATGTAACAATTAGATAAAATGTTTTGTAATAGGATTATGTTAGATCAAATTTTGACTATTTATGATGTGATGTAATCCTAACTAGATAATTATAATTGTGAAATGAAGTATGTTATGTTATGTTTTGTTGGCTAATATAGTTAGTCATGTAATCAATGAGTTCTGAACAAACGAGTCACACCCAAAAGCATTTCACGCTTTCGCGGGGATGTGACACTATGAATCACAAAAATTATTCAATGTATGATTGTAGAATTCCATTCCATGATCACTTGGAATACACTTAAGTACGTTGTTAGTTTGATTCTCCACAAGTGTTATGAGTTTTATTAGTAAATAAGATTTCTCATCTTTGGTTGCTAAAAAGAAAACCCATCCAAATCTATAAAAATTATTACTAATGACTAAACAATATGCATGATGTCCTAAACTCAAAACACTAACTATACTAAATAAATCCAGGTGTAACAATTAAAGTACAGAGTCAATTGTTGTATGAACAACTAGTTTATGAGGAACTTTACATTGCTTGCCCTTTAAACATGACAAAGAATGTTCAATTAATTTAAATTCTTTCAATGGTAGGCCTACAACATGATTTCCTCTAAACAACTTGTTCATATTTTTAATATTTACATGACCAAGATATGCGATAACAATGAATCACTTTCTGATGCTTTGGACAATAAACACAACACAGTTACAAATGAATCAGATCCATTCATTTCAAGTAAGTATGTGTCTTTGTCTCTTGAGTTCTCAATAAAATTCATTCATCAGGGATTTCAAATCCAGCTTTTAGAATTAGGCATTTCTTATCAGTGAAATGGGTTGAAACTGTTTATCATAAATTTGAGAGACACTTAACCGGTTATGTTTTAGTTCCTCAACAAAATTGACATCTTCAAAACTTAACACACCATTGGATACTATACCTTTCTTTGTAATCTAACCTTCTTTGTCTCTAGCAAATATAACATATCCCCTATTGTATGGTTTTATGTTGGGCAACAGAGATGTATTACCAGTCATATACCTTGAACATCCAGTGTCGACGTGCCAAACACTATTAATGTTGGGTTTTGGATGAACCTTCGCAAATGAATGATTTATTCAGTTTTAGGAACCCAAGCCATGGTCGACTTGAGCACACTAATTTCATCCAAATATGATACAGATTTCAATAATATATCACTTTTCTCATTAATTATGTAATCTTCAACATTATCCAGTTCTAGTTAAATTGTATGTTCTGGTTGAATTGTCTTAACCTTCCATTTTTGAATTTGTTTAATCAAATTTGTAACTAATTTATTGAATATTATTTGTGTGGAAGTTGAATTTCCATCATTGACATGTAAATATTTCTTGATTATATTATCTTTTTTTAAAATTATGTTTGTTTGTTTGTTATCTATAAAAGATTTTGACCGATTGAAATTCCTTTTAAACTTAGAATTTTGGAAGAATTATTTTCTATTATTTGCAATAGAATTATGAAATCTTTGTTTACTTGTCAAAACATGTTGATGATGAAAATTTCTAGCCATGTGATTTTGCTTCCCACATACATAACAACATTTATTAGGATACCCGTTTTTCTCTCGAGTTATTTTCTCAAACAGTTGATGATAACATCCACTTTATCATAGAATCTAGAGTTAGTATTTCATTTTCCTATATATTCTTTAACAGTCTCTTGTTTTCCTTTTTCATTATCAAACGTCTTAACAAAATGATTTACTCCTGAGACTAGGGAGGCATTAATTGTTCCTTTTTCCTTGTGAATTAAAGGTATTGGAGTAGGACAAGTTTCTTTTGTACCTGATATACACGCATCTTGTTTCATAGAGTTAGCAATAATAGGAGACTTATTTTAAAAAAACTTGAATTTGTTTCTTTAAGAATATAATCTTCTTTATCAATGTTACCTTTCGAAACAAATCTATTCTTGAAAGCATTTTTCAAATCAGATGCAGATGGTGAAACTCTTTTCTCTTTATTAGTCTTAAAATCTATTTTGGATTTTAGTTTCTTTTCTTTTTTTGACAATATGAAACAATCATTTGTAGTACTAGAAATTTCAGAACTTTCATTAATCACTAATGTTAAATTACAAGATGATTTTTCATTATAATTTTTATATTTTTTAAAATCTATTTCATCATCACTTTTTCATTCTTGAACTAACCCGTCCATCTTCACATATTTTGCAAAATAATTATCATGATGATCTTAAATTTCAGTGTTTATGACAAGCTCAACAGTTAAAGGAACATTGACTGAATGTGTTAAGTTAGATTGTGGTTGAAAACCTAATCCATAGGTCTCTTCATCACAAATATTAATTGATGAAGGCAATGAAGTATAATCATGATGAATTGGTGGTGCAATGTTAGAGTAACCAACTTCTCCTTTACCACCACTAATTTTGTGTGTCATTTATGAGTTGATTATATCTTCTACCATATTTGAGGATAATTCAAACTTTTACAACTATTAGTTTTAAAGATAGGAGTTCACTCTTAAGTTTATTAATTTCCAAATTTAGTTCATTATTACGATTTGTTTAATTGTTTATGTTGCATTCTTTATCATAAAGATCCAATTTTGACTGATAAATTGATTTGTCTAAACCATATATCATCTTTTTGAAAATTATCTCATTAGTTTTATATTTACGAGCTTGATATTGAAGTTTTTCAACTTCTAAGATCAAATGCTCGTTTTCAACTCTATATCTGTGTACCTTTTCAATACAATCACAAGAAAAAAAGATTAGTATATACCTTATCAGTTCACTTCGGATGCTGGAGTGATCTCAACAACATTGTCTTGTTTTTCATAAGCAGTAGTTGGAGTTGTCTCAATAGCTTTGACCTTCTTTTTGGCTTCAGCAAGAGTGGACTCAACATCCTGTCCTTCAAATACATTCTACTGAGCTGGAGTAATCTCAACAGCTATCTTATTAATGTTCTTCACTTCTTTAGCAATCACTTCTACTTCATGCTTGTCTTCAACTTCAACTTTCTCATGTTTTACCACTTCCTCTTTAGCAAACACACCACGGATCAGATCATCAGATTCAAATTCCACAAAAATATTTTCATTGATATGTTGTTCATCTATTTGAATTTCTACCAATAAAGCAGTGGACAACTTAATGTTAAGAATTTCCATTTGATCCAACCAATCATAATCTTCCTTTGTTTGAGACACCAGGGCTTTGGTTTCAGACGATCTTGCTTGATCATTCTTTGTTTCAACCCGTGTTATTACCATCTTCTTTCCATGATCATTCTGATTTGATCTCATTTTAGTATATTCTATAGTGAAATGACTAGAAATCACAACTATAACATCTCAAACTGGACTTATCAAACCCTATTTTGCTCGAGTTTTTTATACCAAAAACCTTCTTTCAAGTTGTCCTAGCAAAATTCTTTGCTCTGTACACCTTCTTAGCCAATTGATATTTGATATCATTCTCTTCTACATCATTAGGATTAACTTGTTGCAATGGGTGCACTGAGTCTTCCTGCAGGGAATGCTTCATAGCTATTCATGAAGGTTGTAAATAGAGCCATGTGCATTTCATCTATCTGAATGGTTTGTTTGTTGAGTCGAGAATTTACAAAAAAGCTTGTTGTGTAGGTTAAGTGGTTTGGATTTGTGAGTAGGTTTGAGGTTGAGATTGGACTTGAGCTTGGACATTAGGATTCTAATGAGTAGTTTGGTGACAATACAAGGATTTTGGCAAAGCTTAGTCTTTGATAGTTGGATGAGGAAAAGATGCTGATTGTTGTTGTTGACATAGCTAAGAGTAACTGACATGGTATTTTGGATTACTAGCTATTTTGCATATAATAGTGATGCTTCTGCTCTAATTGTATTGATATAGTTTGCAACTATTTGTTTATTATCCTTGTCATAGGATTTGATTATTAAGATTAGATCACTGAAAGACAAGGTAAAGAAATCATTGGTCCTCTGGATCGTAGTATAGTTGTTATTCCAACTATGTGGTGGAGAATTTAACAGCTTTTTGTTTACTATTATATTTTCCAAAGTGATTCCTGCAACTTCATCTTTGTGATTAGCTTCACAAATCTAGACATCTGAGCTTTGAAAGTTTCACCAAAAATATGATTAAACATATTGAATTCTTGGTTAAGCATATCGTTCTTGCTCTCTCTCATGTCTTTGTGGCCCATAATATGTTCTTCCATGGCATCCCATAAATCCTTTGCCTTAGTGTAATATTTAAAATTTTATGCTATCTCAGTGGTAAGTGCCATTGTGATAGCAGTATAAGCTTTATCATCAAGCTGCATCCTTTTAAGATCATCCTCATCCCACAAATGTTCAAGTCGAGAACTAATTCACCCTTCTTATTTTTATACACCGAAATATATGGACACTACTTGATAGATCACATCATCCTAGGTTTATTGTAAATAACATGATTCTCAAACCGATAAGCGCAATCAGGGTATTCTTCTTCATTCAGCACATGGAGTGGGTTAGTGCTCGTGCAAATCTCATTATCGAGATTCAAAATAGCAGTAATATGCTTCAGATTAGCCATTGTTCTTTCATGAAAAATCAAAAAATTCTTCAAGACTTAAAGTTCTCACATGAAATACACCGACATTACACATGGTAAGTTCTGTAACTGATTTATGCGAAAAATCCAAGTTGTCACGTGAAAGGAATCTTTTGTAACAAAGTTTTAACCAACTCTTGCAAAACTTCTACTTTTCACACGAAGAGAAACTTTTCGCACCAAATCAACAACTTTTCGCATGTTTGATTTCTTCTATTTTGATGGTTTTCAGGTTCAATTTTTCACCAAATTGATTAGAATTAGATTAATCAAGTACTCATTTAGTGATTTAGGTTCAATTAAGATCCTAATTGTCTCTAATTGATTCAAATAAGCTTGTTAAAACTCTAAAACATCATCAATTAATCAATGAAGGAACTTAACAACTTCATTATCTTAAAAAATGATTCAATTCAGTAGATATCAAGTCTATCTTCAAGTATCAATAGAATCAAAGGTCACAAACTCTTCAAAATTCAACTTCAATATTCATTTCCATCGATCTAGAGCATACAAAGCTCTGATACGAATTGTAAGGATCGTTATAGTAACAAAGATCGATTTCATGATGTGAATATGGAATATAAATAATCACGGAGTATGAAGAAGTAGAATCAATCAAAAGAAACATAAAACTAAATAAACTTCACTTGTATTGCTCTCTAAAATGGATGGTAGTACAAAATTCAGGAAATAATCTAAAGCATGTTAATTACATTATAAAACACATATTTATACTAAATGATTATTCTCGCGGGAACACTAACTTCTCGTGCGATAAGTAGTTGTCACACCATACGTATGTTGTTGCATGGATACTTGAACTTGTCGCTTGAATCTTCAACTTGATCTTCATCATGATTTGATTTTTTGAGCCTCTAGGTTAAACCCCTACACATGAGAACTTTTAACGGGTTGTAACAAGGGATAGAACAATGGATGCCTAATTAAAAAAAATAAATGTTATACAAATTCGATGTAAAAATTTAGACAACTAGAAATAACCGGAATTTTATCACAATGGTTTAAAAGACAAAATAGTTGATTTAGATAAGTGGCTAATGATGCTCATAATAACAAAAAAAAACAAGGGAAAATGGCTCAACATGGTGACTAATGGTAACAATTGGTTTAAGTAAAAGAAAAAAAATTGCTCATGAGGTGGGTATTTTTAATGCCTCTATCATTTTCATGCAAAAACTCAGTTTGTCATCTTGAAATGCATATCCTAGTCAAGTTCTCACATGAAAGCACATCTGAAACATTCAATAATCAACAAAAAATATAAGCAAACACTAACCATGTGATCTCATATGATAAAGGCACAAATAAGCCCGAGGAAATGGAGGGATAAAGGTAAGCTTCAAACTCATGTATAAATATCACATTTTCAACTTGCAATGCTCATTAAAAATCCGAAACATTTTATCGTAGTCCACTTGGTCTCTCTTAATTCTGTGATGTTAACAATTTAATCTTGCTTTAAGGTTAAAAATAAATATAAATGGATGCATTTATTCAAACATTTGAAATTTTTTGTCAAAAATAGGATTGTTTAAGGGTGCAATAAGATTTATGTAAAAGATTTGTAAAAGTTCACAAAAACCCATACATCCCAACAATTGAAATATACATTGCCCTAAATGTACCAAGATATAAACATGTAATTCATAAACAAATGGGGACGCGAGGAGAAGCTAAAACAAAAAACTCCCCAGAAGAAATCCAAGTAAATAAGCACCCTGAAGATTTCAATGATTACAATCACTAACACAACTTCAAGAACAAAACAGTAAGTTTAGAAGATAAAGAAAAAAAGATAAATAAACAATACATAGAGTAAACAACCATAAGAAAATTACCACACAAACGTGTTGTGAGTTTGTACAACAAAAATACCAAAAAATACAAGTCAAATGAAACAGTAACCAAAAAAGAAGATAGGAGGATGTTAGACAAGTCCTACATCACATATGGATCATCTGATGGAACATGCTGCCGCTCTGTCTGCTTGGGCTGTGTAGGTCGGCAAGATGGTATAGGGAATGGAGTAAGAGGAAGACCATACTCACAACGTTATAACCTGCATTATCCAATGCACCTTGGCACAAATGTGAGCCAAATCAGAATGATTATCAACGGGAGGTGGGGGAGATAGCTGTATGGATCCCTCGCCATCAATGCAAGTTGATGTACCTATCTCCATATTTGGAGGAAACCATCGATTTTGCTCAGCATCTAACCAATACCATCCATCTGCTAACTCATATGCAGCAGGTCACAAATTGATCAAAATTGATTTATTAATAAGCTTTGATTGGTAAGACTAAGAAATTCTAACAATGATTCAGTGTTCAGCAGATGAAGAGATAAATCGAGTTAAGTGATGAACGCTCCTCCACAGATTGGGCTATTATGCTTTCTTCCAGAACATTTAGAAAAAAACATTGTATATGCGTATGCCAAGTTACATGGCTGCTTCCGGATAAGGAAATATAGAAAAAAACATGTCATTGTCAGTGGTAATACCCGTGCTTGAACCTTGCATAGAAATAGTGCCCCAAATTGCTCGATGAAAGTAGCAATGAAGGGGTCTCGCATTTGGGTGCTTTTACTTGATGTAAAATTGTATTCTCCCTAGATCTTAGCCCATAATGTGATGAGGATATCATTTGATGTCGACTTTAAACCATGTTTGAAAATTTTCCTAGTAGTCTCATTATAGGTGTAAATACCCATCATCACTCCAAGATCTGCCACAAGCATTGTATGTTTTCAACCACCAAGTTAGAATTGAATGTTACTTGCATCCTTGAAATTTTTGGTCTTATAATCAAACTGATAGGTTGAAAAAAAAAATCCCAACACAAGCACGCGGAATTAATGATGCTTAATGTCAAATAAACCTTTCCAAGGACGGGAGAGGAGTGCATTAACACGATTGATTTCACCCAATGCTTCAAAACCTTTCCAATCGATGGAGTGAGCCATTATTAGTTCCTTATGTTGAATGGTGAGCAGTTTCTTCGCGGCTCGACTGCCGCTTTCAAAAAGAAGGAATGGGTGAAGATGATTTTTTGCCATGACCTGCAAAAAAATACAATATGTCAATTTTGATTCTTGCGAAAGAATCAAAATTATGATTGAAACATGGGACAAATATGACATATTTTGACAAGTTAAAGTCTAACCAATTTAAGAAACAAAATTATCTTATTTAAGTTAAAGAAGTATACTAGTCTTTTAGATAACTAATACAAAAACTAAAATTAACCAAATTATATCATCTAAACAAAAGTTCAATTATTGCGGTCATAACATAAGAACATAAAGAAATATACACCCGACAACCTGAATTATACCAAAATCATAAAGAACATCACATTAATCAACAACCACCGACTATCAACATCATTCTTTTTCTTCAATTAAACTTACATTAGCCTAAAATCATGCATATTTGAGCTTCATTTAGGTTAAAAAATGAATTAGACCCCCACTTGATAATGAATGTGACATGATTCAACTAAATTATAACGAATAGAACCATTTTCTACACTAAAATATAAATAAACATCAAGTATAACCAACAAAAAGGACAAAAATCACGTTGAAATTAAAGAAAAATACATTGGAGAGAAGAAAATTAAGAGCATAAGTTAAAAAGAACAACAAGTTGGTAATTTGGGCTATAGATGGGTGGTGGTGATAGGGTTTGCGTTTGTGGTGAGGTGGGAGATGGGGGCTGGTCTTGGTGGTGAGGGTGATGTGCGGTGGAGGAGGGTCGCTTGCGGTTGTAGCTAGTGGTTTGGTTTTCGAGACTCAATCAAAAACAAGTTAAAGAACTGGTCTTAGCTACCTTCATTGTGTAAGGCTAAGTAAGGTTGTATCCAAAGAGAATATGTGGAAAGAGTTTAATGATTAAAACCCAATTAACGTAAAGACAAAAACATTGAACAAAATATTAAAACTTTTGATTGAAGTGATAACAAAAGAACAATCTTTAAAACCTCGTTCAATCACAAAGTTATCAATTCATATATATCACGTTATTTACTTTTCTAATGAGCTAATGATGCAACGAATCTAAAAACCGATGTTAAAGCAAATAACTTTCTTTATAAACAAATTATTTAACTCAATCAAGACCTTAATTACATTTAATCCTAATGTGTTTAACATATGAACCTTAAACTTGACTAACCATAGTAGTTGATAAGAACTATCCACCCGAAAGCAGCCAAGAAAATTTAGCCACTCATGGTCTTCATTACTTCTTCAATCTTGAGTTAGTGATGATCAATGATGATTGTTGTGTGAATTTTTAAGCTTGCAAGCACAAAAATACACCTTGAAATCACCTATCCTTGGCTGAAAAAAGTACTAGATCAAATTGAGGTTGGATGTGTTAAAATAAATTTGATGACCAAGAAAATTCAGGATTTGTTCAGCAACTAGCGTATAATACGCCGACATTGGGCGTATCATACGCCCCCTCAGTTTCCATACACTCAAATTTCTGTTTTTTAGTCAAATACGTCCACAAATAGGTCGTCCATACACTGCCTGACGTATTATACGCCCATAACCGGCATATGATATGCTGGTATGCCTCAATTTGTGCCTTTTCTTGTAAATATTGATAATTACATCTTCAGTCCTTATAGTTGCATGTTTTGGTTCTTTTTTTCCAAAATATGCCTCCTTTAGCTCTAAATAGCTATAATTCAAAATACAAACAACTTGAACTTGTTCCACCATAATGAGAATGCAAAATAAATTATTTAAGCTAATTAAACACTAAGTTATTGCCATGCAATCAACAGGTTGCGTGGGTGGGGGTCGGTCGTGGTGGTAAGGGTGTTATGCAGTGGAGGGGGTGGTTTGCGGTGGTGGAAGGTTGCATTGGTTGGGGTGAGGGTCGAGGTGATAGTGACGGCTAGGTGATGTTGGTGTGGTGGCTAGTGGTAGGAGTTACCGACCAGTGGTGGAGACCGCCCAACGGTGGGGTTGGCATTGGAGCTGGTCACGTAGTGGTGACTCGCGGTGGTGGTGAAGGACGATGGGGTGGTGATGAAGGTGGAGAGGAAGGTGGAAAGGGGGGAGGTCAAGAAAGAAGAAGGAAAATGCAAATGAAAAGCAAAGATGAATTTGGGTGGTCAAAAGAAATGTCAAGGGTTTTGTTTTACTTGTAGCTTCTTTTAATAATTTTTTTTCACCTAGCTAATATGAGCATATTAAGATGAATACTATCATATCAGAAGGTTTTTCTTTTTAACATTCATCTTGAATTGAAATTACCTAATATGGGCATATAAATTTTAATATGACCATATTAATAAATACAATTTTTTAAATTACCTTGACTTATAAAATTTCATATTTCCATCCCATCTAATGGTTTTTTAACATGCTTTTATTCTACATATCGGTTTTATAAGATATTTCACGCTGTCAAACCTTAAATATAAGAAAAATAAAGTACAATAAGAACTAATTAAAGGAAACTAATTAAGGAAATATAAAAAAACAAAAGGATATGGAGGGATATCAAAATCTCGGGTTGCCTCCCGGAAGCGCTTTGTTTATTTATGAGTCATTAGCTCGACTCGACCCTGCATTCGGTTGTCCTTGGGTGGAGTTCCATAACGTCAAACTCATTTTCATCTCTTTGGCCTTGAATGTAATGATTAAGCGATGACCATTAACCTTGAAAATCCCCTGTCTGAATATTCAACTTAAATGGTTCTGTACGAGATTACTTCCTTCACGATGTAAGGATCCGTCCATCTTGATTTTGATTTACCGGAAAATAAGCGGAGTCGGGAATTTTAAGAAATAGAGGACCCCCCACTTAGAATTATTTTTTGTTTTTCAAGTGGTTGTGAAGTAATTTTTTCATCCTTTCTTTGTAAATTATGGAATTTTCAAATGCTTGATTCCTCAACTCTTCAAGTTCATGAGCATGCAAAAACCTATCTTCACGTGCATCTTTCAAATGAAGATTAACGGCCTTCAAGGCCCAATAAGCTTTTTAAAATTAACACGATAAATAAATGATAGCCACCTCAACTTGTGTAAAATAGACAAAACTGTAACTACCCTTCAACTCATGAAAATCCAACCACGATTACAAAACCAATTCACAACCAATGACAAAAGAGATTCATGACATACACCATGGTTTTCTCAAACATAAGAATAAGGATGCATATTTACCTAATTTTACTAAACCTCTAAACTTCATTCATAATTCCTAGTCAAATATCATAAAATTACATACCAAAGACGTAATCATATGCATAAATCTTGTAATAACATGAGGTTTTTTACCATTCATTCTTACAACACTCACAAGGTTAACATCTCATCAAGTTAGAATAAATACACATAATTGTTGAAGAATAATCAAGTTTCATCATGACATTAACATAACCAACACATTATGTACAAATTGTTTAATCTTGCTATGTGGCATCTAATCCAAGTGGTAATAAGAGTTTATCCCATAAGACTTACAAAAAAACACCCGAAACTCAAGAACATGGAAGAACTAAAAGTAGATCTAAAGGAATCGAAACTAGTTTTGAGTGAATATAGGATGGATGATGTTAGATCATTCGTGAAAGTGTGAAATCTTCAATCTTGGCCTTCAAATCTACCAAAAACTCTTAAGAAATGCTCAAAATCACCTAACGATTTGACTGAGGCTAAGGTTTTGAAAGAAATGCTCAAAATTTCCCAAATTCGCATTACTTTTCTTTTACATATATTTGTTAATTTTGTTATTTCAAACAAAATCATGTGACTTTAAATTTAGATTTACCTAACCAAGCCTAATAGGCATTCGTGTTTTCTCTATGAATATAATCATATTTTCTCACAACACATCTAAAGTATACATAAATCAAAAGCACTTTTATAGGTTTCGATAGGCTTAGGTAAAGGGTAAGAAATTAAGAATAAAAATGGCTAAAAAGTGATGAAATCCAAAAATTGGGTAAGGTTACCATCTTTGAAGGTATATTATTTATATTAATGTATTTTGTATTAGGAGTTAAATATTGACCCATCTTTAATAAATTTTTTTTACTTTTGTAGTGCACATTAACATTGGCCCGGTTTTGATTTCTTAGTTTTCGAATGATATGACCTTATTCGGCCAATATTTTCATATAATTTGAAAACGTCTTTATCGGCTTACCAAAGTACAAGGCTTGGTACTTTGGCCATGTTTTAACATGTATTACCTATCCAATTTGGATTTTATCAAAAACAAAACTTGAATGATAAAAAGTTTCATACTTTTCTTATTTTCATCGTATATAGCATTGGGTACTAATTCAATTTTTTTTGGTTTCTAAATATTGAGTATGATCTTCAAAATAAAAAAAAGGCTTTTTAATTCCTAAGGCTAGATCCTAATGCCTTTATCATCTTTGTGCATAATTTGGTTTCTTGCTTGAAACATTCCATATGAATTATTCTTTTAACTTTGGGAGCTTAATTTAACATATGCATGAAATGTCCACCTTCTAGTGTATTACACTCCATTAGATACATCTAAACTCTTTTTCCTCTTTGAACGTCAAAACGAATCTAACCATGACCAAGAACTAAAAACCATGCTTAAGTAGGTAATAGTTATTTATTTGTACTTAAAGATTCAATCTTTACATCTTTTCAACCTTAATTATGACACTTTTTTCTAAAAATTTAAATTTGTTCCGGTATTTGGTAGTTTTCTCATTTGCTTCCCCCATCCCTATACTTAGGAGACAATGTCCCTAATATATGATTTTAAAACATGAATAAACATGATGATGATGATGAATAAATAAGATAAGGAAGGAGTACATGGACCCGATCATTAGTGAGAGCCTTCATTAATTGACTTGCACCCCTGCACACTTGAGTGCTTGCGTCTGCTGCATGATGAACAAAACAAACAAAAAAAAAAAACTAATCAAAGAAGTAAAACTCATTTTCGTAGGAATCATGGAAGCATTTAGTGTATGCAAGATGCCCTTAAACCCCTTGGTAGACCCGAGTGGATGCGTTATAGTCTCATGAGGATTTATAGTAAACACACCCATAAAGTTCTTAGGTTGCCTCCCATAAGCGCTAAGTTTTAGGTCTTCAGCCAGACTTTACCTGTGACCACTTATGGAGATCGTATTTAGTGCTTTTCTTCAAATTTCATTTTAGAGAAATGCTTCTCCTGGCTTGATGGATTATCTTGTTCACTCCCATATTTGATAGGATCAATTGATTCAATCTGTAATGATTTATGTAAACAATTCAACAAAACACAAACAATTGTAATCAAATCAAGCAATATCACACAAATTCACAGTTTATTGATATTACAAAGACAATTACAAGAGTAAGAAAGCAGTTAAAAAAAACTCAACCTCTTTAATTCTACTCTAGTCTAAGCTATTTATACTAGAAACTAAGGAACTAACATTACAAAACTAGTCCCTATACTAGTACAAAATATAAAATAGCCAATAAAAGACTAAATGTTAATCTTCTAAGGGTTCTAACGATACTCCCCCTAAGATTTACATTGTCTTTAGTCTTCAATCTTTGGCTTGTTCTTCTTTTCTTTGTCTTCTCAGCATCAGTCTCTATCTTCAATCTTTGACTTCAATCTTCAATCCTTATCTTCAGTCTTCAATCTTTATCTTTAGTCTTCAATCTTTATCTTCTTTCTGCATCCTTCATCAATCAAAGTAATCCTCAGGCTCTTCTTTAACTTTGAACATTGGCTTTTTCTTGTATAACTCTTGTTCCTTCAATGCATTGACAATAGCAGACTTGAAATTTTTGGCAAGAATGATTTGCTCCAGTTTAGATTCATTTATTTTGATCTCCATATTATTCATCTTTTCCAAAGTATCTTTTGACAAGCAAGTGATGTCAATATTTGCATACAATTCAAATGGAATTCTGTATTCTTTTGTGTAAACCTCCAAAACCCCTTTTCTTGAAATTATCATAAATTCAATATCTGGTATATCTTTCTTGACAATATTAGCATAGGCAAGAGCTTTTCTCAATGCAATTCTTTCCATAGATAACTTGTTATCTTGCTCTGCCACTTCATTAGATAACTTGTCAAAATTTTGCACAGATAAGAATGAGATGTAACTAGGATGTAACAATTTTAGTTCAAAAGCACCAAAGAGTGTAATCATGTCTTCATCCCAGTTTTCCAAGTTTCTCACAAGTTTTAGTTCAAATGTTTCTGTGTTGTAGAACCACCTGTGAATGGATTTGGATTTTTGGTTTCCATCTATTACCTTCAGACCAGGGGAGGTAACCTTTTCAACATATTTATCATAGAACTCAATCATGAAGTGCTCTTCTTTTGATTGAATACTTTTCAGCTTCTTGCTTTTCTTCTTGTTCATAAAATACTCCTTATCTTCTTGTTCACATCTGGTTTTCAAAAAGGTACTTGATCTTTCCATTCCATTTCTTAATAATTCAACCATCATTCTTCCTCTTTTGGAATCGGATGGATTGATCAAAGTTAATCTGTTTAGCTTCTTGAGATCTTGCACTGTAAGTTTTATTATGCTAGAGTAAAAGTGATATACATCACACACATCATTTACTCTTTTAATCAGGAATGCATCAAACACATCATCATACTTCCATGCAATGATTTTAACTTGATTTGTTAAATCAGGAGCAATCATGGCGTTTAGCAATTCTGCAACAGATTGTCCTTTTTGTAATACATTTCTTACCAGATCGCCTGTTTACCTTGAGTTATCAAAATTTTGCATCTGTTTAGTTGAAGCCTTATATGCTTGTTTTTCAGATTTAGGAAACATCTTAATCAGTTCCTTTCTGCTATCATGAGCTATAGATTTCTTAGTCATTTGCTTAATCTCCTGAGGCTTTAGAATTCTTGTTCTCTTTGTGATCACCAAATACTGAAGATTATCTATATCAAGAATGATCATTTTCTTTTTCTGTTTCTCGGTCTCTTGAAAACTTTTCACCAAATTTCTAAGTGATACAGACTGTAACCTCTTGAGTTTTCTCCATGGGTAGTTACGAGCTTGCAACCATGACCTTAAA